>CM035443.1:52449915-52502415 GCA_020310875.1 Ceratopteris richardii
ATCTATTGCAATATACACCATCTATCATGATAGAAGACCCCCTACAATAGAGCCCATCTATCGTGATGGACACCATCTATTGTGACATACAAAATCCACGAAAAATAATAGACGAAGGACATCATCTATCGTGACAAAAACCCATCTATTGTGATAGATAGGACCCCATGATAGACACCATCTATTGCAACAGATACCATCCATCATGATAGACACAAGGCCATGACATACGAGAGATAGCTTCTATGCCAAGTGTCACTCTAGCACAATGGCAAGAACCAACGTGAGGAGATACACCTCATAAATGTCAATCCGCAGAGACGTGAGGACCGGTATGAAGACCAAGAGCCAGTGAAGTGCACAAGTGTGTGAGTGAAAGCACATAAACATGCACACACATACACACACACGTGCACAAGGTAAGAGCAAAGAGTGGAACAATGGAAGGACTTCGATTACAAAAGAAATCTCTTACAAAGCTGAAATCTACAACAAGCTAACCCAAAAATGAGCTCTCCATCCCTTTTTATAGTTTTTTGAGTGGTTTTGGCCCTGTCCAGACCTAGTGTCCAGCCTAGTTAAAAATTAGGTTCCAAGGCTTGTTTCGGGACTCAAATGGAATCTAAAAATTATGAAAATTGGTAGGATGATACTTCTAGTACTCCTCAAGCTCAAGTACTCCTTGGCTTGAACAAAATGGAGTTATAAAAATAGAAAATGGTATTTACAATGGTTTTTAGTGATAAAAATCACTATACTTATAGGAATTTCTTCTAAAAATTTGACATGTGCTTCTTGGAGCTCCCTACATGCTCCTTCTTCTTGTGTGTCCACTTCATTGATGTGCTTCGCTGCTTGTGTGTGACCTTGACTGTCAACACTTCCCCCCCTCTAGAGTCTGTCATCCCAAACGGACCTTTGTTGTAGTGGTTGTTCCATGTAGTGTGTGGAGAGATAGTGTCCATCATGTATCCACAAGAGTGGCACGACTTGGTTGCACATACTCTCAACAGACTCAAAGATGATGAGAGATGGAAACCCTTCATTACTTCAGTTTATGTCAGAGGAGAATTACCAGATTTTGATCAACTTATTGCCCTCATGGTATGTGCCAACGATCACTAAGAATTTGATGTCGGTTGGTCAAATGGTAGAAAAAGGACTACAAGTGAGATTTAATCATGCAGGTTGCTTCATTGAGGATCCAAAGCAAAAGAGGTTGATTGCCAAAGGTCAAAAACAAGGTAGATTGTTTACATTCAAGGTAAACCCTAATCATACAAACTATTTCTCTTATGGTATGCATAGGATAGCAGAACTTGATCTGTGGCACAAAAGGATTGGACACATGAATGTACACAGGTTAAAGGAGCTATCAAAGAAGAGGATTGTTGAAGGATTACCTGATCTTACTAAGCAACATATGGTGCATCTTTGTGAAGCATGTCAAATGGGTAAGCAGAATAGACAACCTTTCAAGCATTCAAGCTATGTAAGTGATGGTTTGCTAGATCTCATACACACAGATGTGTGGGGACCTACTAAAGAGGCATCCTTGGCTAGTAATAAGTACTATGTATCATTCATTGATGATCATAGTAGAATGACATTTGTGTATCTCATTAAACATAAGAGTGAGGTCTTTGATTGTTTCAAGAAGTTCAAATCATATGTCGAAAAGCAAACAGGAAGGTATATTAAGAAGCTAAGATGTGATGGAGGGGGAGAGTATTTCTCTCAAGCTTTTACTGATTTTTTGTATGATGAAGGTATCAAAAGAGAAGTTACATGCAGGTATACTCCTCAACAAAATGGAGTCGCAGAAAGAAGAAACAGAATCATAGCAGAAGCATCTAGAAGCATGCTTAATGATATGTGTTTGCCTAATTATTTTTGGGTTGAAGTTGTTAGCACAAGTGTTTACATTATGAATAGAGTTCCGACTGCTGGAGTTCATCATTTGACACCATATGAGGTATGGCATGGAAGGAAACCAAGTGTAAGTCATTTGAAAGTATTTGGTTGTGTATGTTTTGTACATGTACCTAGTGAGGTGAGATCTAAACTTGATGCGAAATTAGAAAAAATGTATATTTATTGGTTATGCAGATACTCAAAGAGGATATAGATGCTATAATCCTCATACCAATAAGGTTGTTGTGTCAAGAGATGTAAACTTTGATGAATCACTTTCATGGTATGCAGATAAGAATTGTTTTGCAGGTCATGGATGAAAATGAAGAAGGTGTGGTTAAAGGAGATGAATGCATAGTTCAGCCATCAGGAAGTTTAAATGATGAAAGGAGTGGTTTGGATGAAGAAAGAGGATCACCTTTCAATGGAAGATTAAGGCAAGAGTCACCTCCAAGTGTTAAAAGTAAAGGTAAACTCAAACTTGTTGAAGTTAATGATGAAGGAGAGGAAATTAGTGATGTATGTGAGTATGGAGAATCATCAATGGTTCCTAATAAGAAAGGAAGAGCATCTACACTGGAGGTAAGAAGAACTTCAAGAGTGAGTAAGCAACCTCAAAGGTTTACTTATGAATCTTTCATGAATACTCATTATGCTTTTATGACAAAAGTTGAGCAGGAAAATGAACCCACATGTTATGATGAGGCAAAAGGAGATGAAAAGTGGGAGAAAGCAATGAGAGAAGAAATGGATGCACTACAGGATAATAAGACTTGGAATTTAGTTCCAAAGACACCAAAACAAAAGGTAATTGGTTGCAAGTGGGTTTTTAAGATTAAAAGAAATAGTGATGGTAGTGTGTCAAGATATAAGGCTAGACTTGTAGCAAAAGGATATAATCAAACTCAAGGATTGGACTATGAGGAAACATTTAGTCCAGTAGCAAACATGGCAACGGTGAGAACTTTGTTGGCTTTAGCTGTAAGTAAAAGGTGGAATATATATCAACTCGATATAAAGAATGCCTTTCTTAATGGTGAGTTACATGAAGAAGTGTATATGTCACAACCAGATGGTTATGTGGATGCAAAATGTCCTAATCATGTATGCAGGTTAAAGAAGGCATTGTATGGTCTTAAGCAGGCACCAAGGGCATGGAATGCAAGGTTGGTAAAGTATCTTATGCTGCAAGGATACACAGCGAATCATGCTGATCCTTCACTTTATGTAAAACATGTAGATGACATGTGTGTCTATGTATGCATTTATGTGGATGACTTGTTGATTATAGGGAATGATGCAAAAGAAATTGATGAGATAAAAGGTAATTTGGGAAAGGAATTTAAAATTTCAAATCTTGGTTTGCTTAGATACTTTCTTGGTATTGAAATTGTGTATAGCGATGAAGGTATGTGGTTGATACAGAGAAAGTATATATGTGATATGCTGAAAAGGTTTGGTATGCAAGAATGTAAATTTGTTTCTACTCCAATGGAATGTAATGTAAAGCTGAGTGCAAAGGAAGGTGATGAGTTGCATGATATGAATGCATATAGATCCATGGTAGGATCTTTGATTTATGCAACAAAAACTAGACCTAATATATGCTATGCAGTGGGAGTATTGTCACAGTTTATGCATGAACCTAGAGTACCTCATATGCATGCAGTGAAAAGAGTGCTTAGGTATTTGAAAGGTACCATGAACAAAGGATTATTTTATAGTCATGATGTTGATCTAACCCTTAAAGTCTTTAGTGATGCAGATTGGGCTGGAAGCAAAGATGACAGAAGATCCACAAGTGGATATGTGGTAATAGCAGGAAATAAGACATTAACATGGAGTTCAAAGAAACAGCCTACATTTGCTTTATCTTCTACAGAGGCTGAGAATAGAGGTTTAGCATTGGCTACTACTGAGGTTATGTGGTTTAAAAAGTTGTTTCATGACTTGAATGTCCAGGTTGATGTACCACTGATATATGGGGATAACTTGAGCAGCATTCATATGACCTCAAATCCTATTTTTCATGCTAGAACAAAGCATATAGAGGTTCACTATCATTATGTTCGAGAGAAGGCCATAAACAATGAAGTACAAGTTTCTTTTGTGGGAACAAAGGATCAAGTTGCAGATATCTTCACCAATTCCTTGGATGGACCAAAGCTTCAAAGATTCAACTATATTCTTTGCATGAAGGAAATACCCTTTGAAACTTGAGGGGGAGAATGTTGCGAACATTTGTTTTATGTAGGGTACAAGTTTCAAATTATGTAAATACCTTTGGGAAGTTTTCAAATACTTCAAGAAGGCTCATATTATTCATAAAATGTAGCAGAAATACCACGTGATTTCTAGAACATGGTGAGTCAAATTAGTGAGTCACAAGGGAGCTGCAGTGTTGTCCTAGTGGAAGGTCGATGTGGCTAGTTCTCAAAGTCCATCAATACTTTGCTTATTTGAGCACTTGAGTCATGTAATACCTCCATCCAAGTGTCTACCACGAATTTAGATGTATTAGGAAGGTTTTAGATTAGTTTCCCATGCTATAAAAAGAGGAGAAAAGTCGTGATCTTGTGGGATGTCCAAGAGAGTCATATGTGTATCTCTATGATGCTGTAGTTTTGTATGCAGAGATTGCAGAGCTTGTATCACCCTCATTATATATACAAATTACATGTTTGATAGCTCAATTGAAAGCTCTTACTGTCTACTTTCGTCTTGTAAATTTTCATAATCATTGGATTTGTGAGCTGAGAGCAGTACTCTCTGCAAGTAGTGTGTGTTCTCTCGTTTTACCCCCTGTTGAAGGTCTCCATTAAACCTCAAACTTGCAGAGGTCATATCTCCTTGTGTATGTATCCAAATCATGTGTTCTTTGGCTTCTTAGAAAGCTCTCAAAGTCTACATGTATTTTGGAAAGTTTCCGATTCATTGGAGTTGTGACTTAAGAGCAATAGTCTCTGCAAGTGATGTGTGTCCTCGGGTTCATCTCTGTTTCAAGGTCTCCATTAAAGCTGCATATTGCAGAGGTCATAGCCCATTGTGTATTTATCCATTTGAGGTGTTCTATAGCTTGTTGGAAAGCTCTTAGAGTATAGTTTATGTGTGCGAAATAGTTTTGGAAAATTCTAAGTGAGTAAAGAGCAGTTTGCTCTGCAAGAAAATTGGTCTGTGCATACAAGTTTGTGAAAAAGTCAACTAGGTCCTGTTGGGTTTCACCTACTTCTAGCTGTACTTTGGAGATCAATAAACTCCAACAGAGACAACACACATCCTATTGCATAATTGGATGCATCCACATGTACATGGAATGGCTTATTCCAATCAGGAGTGGTCAGTATTGGTGCTATGCACAAGCGTCTCTTTAGCTCATAGAAGGACTTCTCGCATTCATCATTCCACTCAAAATTTGTCAGTCAGGCATAAAGAGGGTTAGCTATGATCGCATACATGTGGATAAACCTACGGTAATATCCACAATTGCCATAAAGGCTTGTACCTCTTTAACATTCCTTGGCCTCGCCAACTCGGCTATGGCTTTTACTTTGTCCTCATCTGTTGATATTCCGTTCTTAGAAACAATATGACCTAAGATGTTACCTTGTCGTACCATGAACACACACTTTTCAGGGTTCAGACACACTTGATATTCTCTACACTTGTTGAAGATCTGTCTGAGCTCAGGAATGTGGCATTTTCTTTGTTGGGAATGAGGACATAAATCATCCACATATATTTCTAAGCTCTTTCGCAATAACTCTTTGAAGACATGACACATGAGCCTTTGGAATGTTGCAGGTGCATTGGTGAGCCCAAATGGCATCACACAAAATGCAAAGATTCCCCACTCTGTGGCAAAGGCCGTTTTATGTTGATCTTCTGGGGCAATGGCTACTTGATTGTAACTTGAAAATCCATCAAGGAAGCTATAAACTTCCTTGCCTGCAACACGCTCCAATAAATTATCAATGATTGAAAGTTGATAACTATCTCTTACCGTGGCGGCATTAACTTTTTTAAGGTTAATACAAACACGCAACTTTCCATTCTTCTTGGGCACCACTACAATGGGCGACAACCATTTCGTATGTTCAATCTCATAGATAAATCCAGCTTCAATCAATCTATCAATTTCTTCTTTTATTTTGGCTGCATAAGTGTCATTATATGTGTAGAGCTTTTGTTTGGTGGGTTTAGCATCATTAGTCATGGGAATAGTATGAGAGAAAATTTTCGGATCTACTCCCTTCAAGTCTCTATAGTGCCACGCAAACACGTCCCTATACTCCCTTAATAAGGCTTCCAACTTTGCTTCCTCTTCTTTACTTAGGTCATCTCCTATGTAGGTACATTTCTCTTCGTTCTCTTCAATGGTGACTAGGATTTTTTTGGTCTTTTCTTTGTTATCATATGCTTCTCCTGTGATGGGATCTCTCTTAGGCATTCGTACCAAAATTTTCCAATCTTCGACTTCGTATTTCTTGAAATTCTCTGGTACTTCGAACAATGATTCCTTCTCTTCTTGTTTCACTCCTTGTCTTTTCTTTTTCTTTTGACCTCCTTCACTTCCATCCTTTGAATTGACGGTTTTAATGCTTGTGAGAGGTTCTTTTTCCTTTTGGGTAAATAATCCTATGTCTTCTAGATAGTGCTCCTCTAAAATAAAGCAACTATCCATCACAATGGACTCTAGATCGTCGTCGTTCTCTTCTTTTTCTATGAAGTCACTAGGGTCACATTCTTCTAGTAAGGGCTGACACATGAACACTAAGATATCATAACCCTCCTCATCACAATGAGGTGTCCATTGTTCTTCATTCACTGCAATGTCCATGGTAGCTAAGATTTCTGCCCAACCATGTGGCTCAAATTCCTCATCTTGAAAGATCATCGGTGTATAGGCTGGGTCTCTAATTGGTCTATCTCCTTGAGAAGTTCCTTTTTCTCTCGCTTTTAGGCATTTCTCCTCTTCCTTTGCGACCTTGCACATCCACAAATGAGTATCTTCATGCATCCAAGATGTCTTAGATGAACTTTTAGAATGCATAGAGATCGAAACTTCTTGCTCCTTGTGGATAGAATTCCACTGTAGGGGTGGTACATCTCTGAAGGTGTAATCCTTCAAATTGACCTTGGTTGTGACCCCTAAGCATTGCAAGTATAAAGAGTTGGTTCCCCAATCCTGTACAACTTGCAGTTGTCGTAGGAAGGGCCTTCCTAGGATCATTTCGTAGGTAGTAGTTTTACCAAAGTCACATATAGCAAAGGTGTGCTCAAACTCTACACCACACGTGGTTAGAGTTATCCCTTCTAGCAATCCTAAAGGTCTTTCAACATGGTCGTTAGCCATCTAAAGCTTCATTCTAGTTGGTCTTAATGCAGGTTTATCCCATTGCTTCCACAGGGAAGTGGTCGCAATAGCAACATGAGCACCAGAATCTATGATCGCTTTGGTTGTGTAACGTTGGTAGGTGATCGGAAGATAAGTATTACCTTGCTCACCTTCGCTCATGTCCCCTATTTTGTCTAGAGGTATCTCTTGAACTTTCTGCTTAGAGTCTGCTTTTGGCATATTGGAATCATGTTCTGGGACCTGTTTGCCACGTGTTTCCATAACTCAGGTTTTACTTTGAGCAGCTCTTCTACAGTGAGATGACACTGAACCTTAGTGTTCTTCACGACATCAGTGTTTCTTGGAACCACTAAGTCTTCATTCCTTACCAATATTGTGGGAGCTCTGACCTGAACTTTCTTTTTCTTGTTGCTCTACTTGGTCTCCATAAATAGATGGAATGTCTTGTAGGAATTGATCATGACGGTCATCAATTTCAAGAATAGGAGGGGAGACATCCTTTTCCTTGGCCCATTTCTCTTCTTGTATTTCCCACAAGAACTTTTGAGAGTGTTGTTGAATTGAAAGAGGTTCTCCCTCATCTACAGAGTCAGGAACATAGTCTTTCTTTGGTGATGAGCTTCCTCTTTCAATAATTGGTCGAGCCTGTGGAGGTAAAGAAACTTGTGTTTTATTTACCAACTACTCTAATCTATCTAGTAAGCCCTGGAAGTGCAAACCCGGTGTAATAGCATTCGTCTAATTGAACGATTGATTGGCCTCGAACATAGCTTGAGCTAGTTCCACCATTTTTATGCACATTTTTGTCCGTTCAATCTCTAAATCTGCTCTAGGGTAGCTCTTTTCTAGGTTTGCAGGTGTTGGACCTTCTTGAAGTCGAGCTTGGCATGCCTTGAACATCATGTCCAAGTCTTCTGGAGTTAGATCTACAAGAACAGATCCTGGTTGTGGTCTATTTACAATGGTTGGTGGGTGGGGATGCAGTTGGGGATGAGGTGGGGGATGAGGAGGTGTGGATGGAGTTTTGACATGCGAGGGGCTTTGAGAGGCAATATCTTCTATTCTTGTTTTTGCGTCTTTCAATGCGATTGACCTTCTCTCTAGTATCCTTCCATGTTCTTGTTTTCCTCTTAGTAGGCTCTCCTGATTCACTTGGCTCTGATTGTTTAGCTAGTTTAGCTTTTTGTAATGCTTGTGCCCTAGTAACTGCATGTATAGGAGCCACATTATCGCTATTGGAACTTGAATCCCCTACTAGGCCTACCACATTAACGGGTGTAACCTTTGGTGTGCTAGAAGGATGTCCGGGACAATCTCTTAGGAGTTGTTCTTTGCCACACTCGAGACAAACAACTTGTATTGTGATGTTCTGCCCTTGTGTCGCAGCTGGTGGGTGGGGTAGTTGTTGTCCTGGTATAGGTTCGGGTTGGCTACATCCTCCATGTTCATATGGTCTAGTTGCTCCTCGTGGTTTTGGACATGTGTTATACCTAGGAACCTCTCTGCCTTGTTCTCTAGGAGGGTACCATTATGGTCCACATTGGGGTGGTACAACTGGTCGTGGTTGTCTATTCATTGGATAGTTTTCAATGTTGTAGTTGTGGTACCTTTGCTCACTATAAGAGTACATGTTAGGCTCCTGAGTTGGATGTCCATTGTAAGGGTAAGGTCGTAATAACCCCAATCCTTCTCTGGTGCAGGCATGAGACAGATGATCTCCACCACAACATGTGCAACTTCCTAACATTGGCACTCTCAAGGAGGAGTCCTAGTAGTTCCTTGGTCCTTGTACCACCAATTTCTTGGCCACTAATATTACCACTTCGTCCACATAACTCGAACTAGAAGTCTCATTGCTCCTTGTATCCTCGGATTTGGTAAGATCTTGTGTGATTTTGAGATCCTCAGCTAAGTTTTCTTCCAAATCTATACGTTCTTGAAGACACTCACTCAGAGTTTGCAACCGTTTTATGTATACTAACATTCTCAATGTTCCATTGGTTAGACCTTCTAAAAATAGGGATATCATTTTCTGCTGAGAAGGTCTCTATGTCATAGGGCATCGGGTCATGTATTGATTAAATCTTCATGCTGCATTTTTTATTGTCTCGTTAGGAGCTTGTTTGAAACTATGTAGTAAGGATGACGAATTGTGCTTGATCCCTCGCTTAGTGAATTCCCAAACAAATTCTTGGAAGACTTGTTCGATATTGCCAAAGGAATTTGGATCCAAGGATTCAAACCAAGCTAAGGCTATTCTTGTAAGGGTTAGCCCAAAGGATTCATATTACCTAAAAAAGTCATCCACTTGCTCCGCTCGCAATACCTGCTTGAATTCTGCAATGTGGTCATACAGCTCTCCTGTGCCATCGTAACGATTTCGTATACATTTGGCCAGTTGGATTGGTCTCAGCCTTCTGTCGGGCTCTGGGGATCGAATTACGATGGGGACACCTTGGGGCTGTTCTGTCCTAAAGGTAGTTCTATTCACATTTCCCATTCTCTGGCTAGTGTGATCGTGGGGGTTTATTCCTCGCATGGTGAATTGCTCATGTGGTCTATCGGGTATACTACCTTGGCTCATTTGTCCTAACATCACATTTTCTGTCCTTTGCTGGGTCTTGAATGGGTTTTGTGAGATAGTTGCATGATTTTGAGCTAACTCTCCTCTTTCATTAATCTGATCAGGGTTTTCAATTACTACATAGATCTGGCCCATCTTGTCCATGTAGACTCCATCTTCGTACGTGACAGTTGGTCTTGGAACTATTTCTAATTCAGTAGTGTTTCTCATTCTTGCTACTGACCTGTATAGACCGTCGATGTAGATGGGTATTCCTTGCAGGTTAGTGGATACATATTGAAGAGACATCCTATATTCCCCTTCCATTGTAGACATAAGACCTTCCCTAGGTATGGATCTATGCATGTCTTTAGAAGCCAAGAGTCTCTCCCAGTTAAATGACATTTTTTACTCACTTGTCTATGAACTCAGCACGTAGTGTTAACCACTGAGTTGTGAGTCCCTGACTTGGTTATGTGGTTGACCTTAGTTTCAAGTGATTTGGTACTTTATCTATCTCTTCCTAAGTATGAACTTGAGATTAGGTTCATAAGCCTTGTCTACAAGTCCAAAATTGTCCTTTGAATTGCTCAAAATCTTGTGGAACCCCTTGCTTCCTAGTCCAACCTGAGGGTCAACTTCAAAATCACTCTGAACGGATTTCGTATGAGAAAGTTATGTCAGTTCAGGGTTCAGGGGTTTAAAGCAGGGAAACAGGATCTCTCAGGGAGTGCCTCAGGACATGCGATACGATACCAGATTTTCACGACACGATACCACTATGGACGATACCACCTTAGACGATACGATACCCTCGGGAAAACCAAGATTGCGATACCAAATTCCATGATATGATATTGCTATCCACACGATACGATACTAGACATGGTCACGATAGGATACTAGAATTTACACGATACGATACCTCTGCATTCTACAATACAATACCAAGTTAGTGGACGATACAATACTTGACCACTACACGATACGATATCAGATTGCTCACGATACGATACCAAAATAATCGATGATATGATACTTGGCCTGTCGATGATATGATACCAGCAATCACACGATACGATACTGGAAATCTCACGATATGATACTGGAAATATGAACGATACGATACCACATTTTTGCATGATACGATACCAAGATCTCAGGCGATACGATACGAGTATAACCCAGGATACGATATCACTCAGTCGACGATACGATACCACTTTTTTGCACGATACGATACTAGAATAGGCACGATACGATACCACTCGATCGATGATACGATACCGTGACCGGGACGATACGCTACCACTGAGGCGACTGCGATCGCGATACCTACACTTGATGATACGATACCAAAATGGTATCGCGATACCTCAAGTGGGTGTGCACGATACGATACCTCAACAAGTATCACGATACTCGGGAATTCTGGTATCGCGATACCAAACTCAACTGGACACGATACTTGGAGATTTTTAAGCCCAAATTCAGAAATTTTTGCAAATATGTGTACCTTATGTTCTCCTTGTCACTCCTATTAGCCTATAGATGCAAAACCACCCTTCAAACTCACGATACCACCGCCACGATACCAAACACAAGTCTTGTCACTCCGTGATACTACCACCCAACTTTTTGAAGTTTTAATCACGCGATTCTCTGTATTTCTTCCACGCTTAAGCTCTAAACACTCTCTGAAGTCCGTGCGCACCAAGAATGAAGACGAAGAGTCGCACATAGGGGATATACAGTCAAAAAAATGAAAAAAATAGAGAAGGTGAAGATGAGAGGAGATGGTGGTGATGATGATGATGGGGATGAAGCAAAACTCAGAAACAGAACTGAAAATGATGATTTTTTTTACCTTCCAACGTCGCTACTCTACGTCTTACCCTCACACACTCGTCCTCCAAGCTCTCTCCCCGGCAATGGCGCCGAATTTGGTGTCACTCTAGCACAATGGCAAGAACCAACGTAAGGAGATACACCTCATAAATGTCAATCCCCGGAGACATGAGGACTGATATGAAGACCAAGAGCTAGTGAAGTGCACAAGTGCGTGAGTGAAAGCACATAAACATGCACACACATACACGCATACGCACAAGGTAAGAGCAAAGAGTGGAACAATGGAAGGACTTCGATTACAAAAGAAATCTCTTACAAAGCTTAAATCTACAACAAGATAACCCCAAAAAGAAGCTCTCCAGCCCTTTTTATAGTTTTTTGAGTGGTTTTGGCCCTGTCCAGATCTAGTGTCCGGCCTAGTTAAAAATTAGGTTCCAAGGCTTATTTGGGGACTCAAACGGAATCTAAAAATTATGAAAATTGGTAGGATGATACTTCTAATACTCCTCAAGCTCAAGGACTCCTTGGCTTGAACAAAATGGAGTTATAAAAATAGAAAATGGTATTTACAATGGTTTTTAGTGATAAAAATCACTATACTTATGGGGATTTCTTCTAAAAATTTGACATGTGCTTCTTGGAGCTCCCTACATGCTCCTTCTTCTTGTGTGTCCACTTCATTGATGCACTTTGCTGCTTGTGTGTGACCTTGACTGTCAACAGCAAGAGATGTGAATGTGTATGGCATAATAACCCTATGTGCTATGTGTGTGAATATGAATGAATACCTATGCATGTAGGTCAATGTGTATGTGTTTATAAAGGCTCTATGAGGATAAGTTGTATTTGAGAAAAACCCTAAGCCATTTACATAACCCAAAAATAATCAACCTAAGTATGAATTTCCTTAACAATATGTGACTCAGTGAGTATATGAGTACATATTACCCTAAATACTAATGTGTGTGTTTGTAAATAATAAAGCATCTATTTAAATTAAACCTTAATCTAAACATAAACTCAAAGTGAAAATGAATTAAGAAGCAATAAAAAATAAAAACAAAAGAAATAAAATAAAAGCAAAACTATACATATGCGTATAACTAATTAAGTGTGTGTGTGTGTGTGTGAGAGGGAGATGATGAGGGGATTTTATGGAAATTGTATACATACATGCTTGTAGTTATGTGTATGTGTGTGTTGTGCATCCCAAGAATCTTTCCGATGTAGCATATCGTTGATTTGACTCGAGGTCTTGAATCATATTCAGGGAGATCTAGTGATGAGGCATGAACTAGGAATATCGTACTAGTCTTGATAGAATCTCATTGTGTTTCTAACCAAATATCTCGTATCCCATGCAATTTGTAAAGCACTTGTGTTCATCATTCTCATGCTTGTCATGAACTTGCCATGCAACAACAGCACCAATAGCAATTCTACATCAGTTTCTCAAGACTTGTAAGAGTAGTGCTTCCAAAGGTGCATACCAACACCTTGTAGCTAAACATATCCTCTCATTGGAGCAAGCCACCAACAATCATGCCACCTCCAAAAGTTACTCTAAAAGATTGGTGGAGCATGTTAGGCCACTCAAAGTGGATGGAATCAATGGAGATGTATCTAGTCTCAGAATATTTATCTACTCTAATCATGCACGATGGAGAAGATGGCAAGGCAAATTGATCCAAAGAGAGGGAGAGAGAGAGAGAGAGAGAGATGGAATTAACTTAAAATCTAAATATGATTGTGCACTTGATTGCATCTTTATATGTTTATGAATATGATATGTGCAATCAAATATGATATGTGCAACAAAATTAAAACTTACCATTATGTGAAGATAATAGAATTCATGTGTGTACATGTGACATTACAAGCATGAGGGTGGGCTTGTATATGTGAGTGCATGTGATTGTGTGTTTTGTGCATGTGCATTTGTGTGAGTGTGTATGCTTAGAGATGGGCATTTATATGACTCTATGTGTGTTCGTATATGAATGTATGTGTTTTCATGCGCAATATTATGTGTGTGTGAGTTAATATGAGTATACATATAAATGTTTGAGTTTTGTGTATGTTTGCATATGCGTGAACATGCACGCATATATTTATAAGTATGTGAGTTTATATTGTACAATTGTGTGTATGCTAGTCAGTGTGTGATCATGAATATTTGTGCCTTCGTGTTGTTGTGTGTATGAATGTGTGCTTGAATTAATATGCTCATAATTATTTGAATGACATTGAATATTGTGTAACATTGAAAGAACTTCCAAAACGTTGATTGAAAGTGGTATTATTGTCAATAAGAGAAACAATTGGAGAAGTAGTAATAAATGAATGTGAGTTTCTTATGATTTATAATGTCCTTATTTTTTTTCCAAATATTCTATTTTGTAGACCATTATCAGCATTTACGAGTTAATACGAATCAAGTATGAATTCTACAAGAAGGAGGAGAGAGAACAAGTGTTTTTTGTTTTTGGGGCTACTGACGATGGAGTTTTTTTCATCCATCTTTGCAATTTGGATGGACTTAGTTTATTAAAACTTGAAACTGCTTTGATATCTTCCTTTTGATCATATATTTTGTATAAGATTTTACTATTAGTACTCTTTTAGATTCATTTCCATAATCGTTCATGAATGGATGTAAATTCATCTTCTGTTGATGTAAATTCATGTTCTAAAGAAGTTCCACATCGATTTCAAAATATTCCTGTAGACTAGAACATAGTCTATATTTTTCTTTCCACCTATTTATTTCCTATAGCACAAAGCACACATCAATACCATAACAATCCCGTAGACGAAGAAACTCTTGGTTCTCTGATTTTTGAATATTTGCTTCCAATGGCACAACACTAGGCCTCCAACGAATTTCATTAACTTAAATAACTACCTAGCACTTGCATCCTGTAGTTCATGCACATAGTAGCCACTCAATCAGGAATGAATTCACTTCATGCACCTTAAAGCAATGCACAAGCACCCTGCATGTAGCCATGTAGAGATCCATAGAAAAACCGAACCTGATCCACCAAGTGGTCTCACTTTATGAACCCAATGGTTGGTGAAAAACTATGGACAGTGCCTCATAAAAAGCACAATCAATGCATGAGCTTGAGCATCTTTTTCATCCCATCTAAGTTTCTCCTATGTAGGTGGTGTTGGAGTTAGACGTCTGCGGAAGCATGCGAACAGCACAAGGAAGAAGAAGAAGCTTGGAGCTATGCAAGAACATTGATGAGAATCGAGCAAAGGGATTTATTAAACACTCAAAGACTCCAATAGGAGCCCCTATTTTATTTGTAAAGAAGAAGGATGGGACTCTCCGTATGTGTGTAGACTATCATGGATGAATAAAGTCACTATAAAGAACAGATACCCTCTACCACTCATATCAGAGCTCTTGGTACGCCTTGGAAAAGCAAAGCTCTTCACAAAGATTGACCTTTGATAAGCTTACAACCTTGTTAAGATCAGAGAAGGAGATGAATGGAAGACAACATTTCGAACAAGGTATGGGCACTTTGAATATGTAGTTATGCAATTTGGTCTCACGAATGCTCTAGTTGTCTTTCAACATATGATGAATGATATCTTCTGAGAGTATTTAGATGACTTTGTGGTAATATATCTCGATGATATCCTGATATTCTCCAAAAATCTAGAGCATCATGAATATCATGTAAAGATAGTCCTAGAGAAACTAAGAGAAAAAGGATTATATGCAAAATTGGAGAAGTGCTTTTTCCATCAGGCAGAAGTGGAGTTTCTAGGATACATTGTATCAGAGAAAGGAATCTTTATGGACCCTAAGAAGATCAAGACAATTCTTGACTGGCAACGACATCCCTATGTTCGAGATGTACAATGTTTTTTAGGCTTTGCCAATTTTTACAGGATATTCATAAGAGATTACTCCAAGATAGTGACGTCTCTTACCAAGCTTACAAGAAACTCAAAATTCTCATGGACTGAAGAAGCAAAAAAAGCCTTTCAAACTTTGAAAATAGCATTCACCATTGCTCCAATTCTAGTCCATCCTGATTCTAGCAAGCTCTTCTTCCTAGAGACAGATGCATCAGACTTCGCCCTAGGGGCCATTCTATCCCAATATGGAGATGATGAAAACTTACATCTAGTTTCATATCATTCAAGGAAATTTTCCCCTCTAGAGATTAGTTATAAAATACATGATAAAGAACTTCTTGCCATAGTGGACGTGTTTGATACCTAGCATCACATCTAGAAGGAGCAATTCACAAAGTTACTGTGTATACCGATCAGAAGAACTTGGAGAATTTTATGACCATCCGCATCCTTAATAGAAGGCAATCACAATGGAGTAACTTTCTATCTAGGTTCGACTTTGTCATCACCTACCAACCAGGATGTCAACAATGTCAGTCAGATGCCTTGTCTAGAAGATCTTACCTTGCACCAAAGAAGGGTGAAGAGGTCTTTGATCAACAAGAGAGTGTATTACTCAAGCCTGAGCATCTTCAGTTAGCAGCTATCTCTTCAACGCATCATGAAGATTCAACCTTGAATCATTTGATCTGTGAGAATCTACCACAAGATGAATTGTTTTGTAATGTTAAACAAAAAACTAAAGAAAGAAAAGTCCAAGAAGTAAATGAATTTCAGGAAAAGGACGGGTTACTATTCTATAAGAACCTATTGTATGTCCCTCAAGGAAAGCCCAGGATGCAAGTACTTCAATGTCATGACAACCTTGCAGCAGGACATTTTGGAGTAAATAAAACAATAGAACTCATATCCAGGGAATTTTAGTGGCCTCAAATGTGGAAGGAAGTCAAAGAATTTATCCCAACTTATGACACTTGCAATAGATCAAAGGTACGACAACATAAACCTCATGGCCTCTTGAAACGTTTACCTATTCCAGAAAGGCCATGCGCTTCATTGTCTATGGATTTCATCACAGATCTACCAAAATCAGATACGTATGATGCCATTCTTGTTATTGTGGATATATTCACAAAGATGGCACACTTCATTCCAACTACAAAGGAAATCATAGGTGCAGCCACTGCTAGACTTTTTCTTAGATTGCCTCATGATATTGTCAATGATCGAGGTCCACAATTCATATCCAACTTTTGGAATAGTCTTTGCAAGCTCCTTGGTGTTTAGTTAAACTATCTACAACAAATCATCCACAGATTACAATAGTGTTCATGCATCTACTAAGCAAACTCCCTTCTTAGCAAACTATGGACAACATCCAAGGATGGATATACAACTCTCAAACCATGTCAAGAACCCAGCTGCCAGAGATAAGGCCCAGTACCTGATGGACATTCACAAAGAACTCAAGGAAGAGATCCATAAAGCTCAACAACAATATAAGTACTATGCAGATCAACATTGTGTCCAAAATCCATTGTATCAAATTGGGGATAAAGTATGGTTACTCAGAAACAATTTGCAAACTTCAAGGCCTTGTGCAAAGTTAGATCATCAAAGATTTGTTCCATTTACCATCTTGGCCAAGATTAATCCAGTCACCTTCAAGCTCCAGCTACCAAGTACCATGAGAATACATCCAGTTTTCCATGTATCCATGTTGGAACCATATCAGATTTCACCATTGAGGGGGAGAGACCTATTCCTTCACCACCTATCGAGATTGATGATCATGAAGAATTTGAAGTCGAGCATGTCCTAGATTCGAGAATATGCCGAGGAAGATTAGAGTACCTTATTCATTAGAAAGGGTATGACATCATTGATCGTACTTGGAAAACTATAGAAAACCTTCAAAAGAGAACCAATCAAGGTTCGAGAATTCCATAAGAGAAATCCAATGAATCCGAGACCAGAGAACATGACCGCTCCTCATGGAACTCATCGCTTGAAGGGGAGGTGATTTCATGGACAAAGGAAACCATCCTGAATCTCAGATTCCATGTGAATCCTATATCTCATTATTAGTTCAGAAATTGGGGGAACCAATGCTTCCATTGCGTTCGAAACATGCCAAAACCTTAAGATCGATTGTCTTCTTGCTTGATTCTGACATCTAGAGATCATGCTTCAAATTGATGAAATCATCAATGACATCATCAATTCGTAATTGCCCTTGGAAAACCTATACAAAGAGGGGTTGGCCACATTCATAATCAGTCTTGCCAATACCAGTTTTGGGAGCTCAAGGATTCATGACCGCCAAGTAAGTACTCTCCGAGTTCCAGTTCCAATTCTTGTCTTGTTCATTGTTCTAGTCTTGTCTAGTCTAGTTCTTGGACATCCTATCTTTTCCTCTTGTAATCTCGTAGTACAAGATCTTGTCGAGTTCTTTCTTGTATCTAGTTCATCTCCTAGAAGGGAGTTCTTGTAATCTAGATATCTTGTTCCATAGTTGCGATCTCGGTTTGTGGAATCCCCTGTATCATCTCTAGTCCAGTTTTTCACACCTATCGGTCATGGGTTGTTGGGCGTATTGTATTAGTTATGTATTCTTGTATTATTTTCCCTACATGGGTGCTCTTGTAATCAAAAGTGTATTTCTGAAATCTTGTCTAGTGTAGTTAGAGAGCACAATCTGGTGCTCCCCTGACACGTGGTCTACATAGGGGACAAGCATGGTAACCCAAAATCGATAAACCTAAACATTCACCGTAACCAGACCAATCATGCATCATCCACATAAGTATGCCTTGCACTCACACGTGTTGTCTTCTTATAGGTTGAGACATGTCACGCATAGTAATCCGATCCCATAAAGTGCTTAGCTCTTCCAAATATGGTGTAAGGTATACATCCATGTTTTTTACCTTAAACTTACTTGGCACGTGAGATCTAATAATAAATGGCCCTTCTTTGTGGCCAGCCATGGTGGGATGTTATAATTGACCAAACATACAGACCATGTGCTCCATGAAGAGCTGTGTAAACCAAATGGATTTACTCCATCCATAGCTAGGCCTAGACGTATGTTTTGAGGCTCACTAGCAAACTTTGGCCACTTATTATCTATTGTTTCCAAGCATCAGAGTCAGTAGGCACTCGCATTATACCATCTATAGACTTGCTCTTTGCATGCCATGATATTAACTCAGCTATGGATTTGCATCTAGACATGCTTTTAATTCTTGGAATGATAGGAAAGTGGAGAAGAACCTTTGCAAGGATTGCTTCATCCACAAGATCTTCTCTAAATCTATTTGCTCCACACTTTGGACATATGTGGAGATGTTCATGCTCGTTCCGAAAGAGGATGCAATCATTGAGACAAGCATGAATCTTAGTGTAGTCCATTCCAATGGATTGTAAAAAATTTTTTGCATCTCCACATGTTGGAGGCATGTCATTGCCCTCTGGCAAAAATTGATCTTGAAGAATCCTGCAATAAGCAATTAGAAAAATATTAGTAAATAAAGTTATTTTGATACAACAATGAAAGTTTATTTCAAATCCACTTACCTAAACAATTCAGAGACACTACTATTTGACCATTCATAAATGGATTGCAAATTGAGCATCGTGAGTGATGCACGTAGTACATATATTGTACAGTGGTAAATGAACTAGTCTTTGTATGTTTTCGTATTCTTCATCGGCTTCTGATTGTGGAAATTCTCTTGTATCCATGAAACTCAGGACATCTTCTCCACCATCGTGATCTTTGTCCATCTCATAAAATGCTTCGAGCATTTCTTCCATGTCTTCATTCTGTGTATTGAACGCCTTGGAAAAGCAAAGCTCTTCACAAAGATTGAACTTCGATGAGCTTACAACCTTGTTAGGATCAGAGAAGGAGACAAATGGAAGACAACATTTCAAACAAGGTATGGGCACTTTGAATATATATTTATGCCATTTGGTCTCACGAATGCTCGGACTGTCTTTCAATATATGATAAATGATATCTTTTGAGAGTATTTAGATGACTTTGTGGTAATATATCTCGATGATATCTTGATATTCTCCAAAAATCTAGAGGATCATGAATATCATGTAAAGATAGTCCTAGAGAAACTAAGAGAAAAAGGGTTATATGCAAAATTGGAGAAGTGCTTTTTCCATCAGGCAGAAGTGGAGTTTCTAGGATACATTGTATCAGAGAAAGGAATCTTTATGGACCCTAAGAAGATCAAGCTAATCCTTGATTGGCAACCACCTTCCTGTGTTCGAGATGTACAATGTTTTGTAGGGTTTGCCAGTTTTTACATGATATTCATAAGAGATTACTCCAAGATAGTGATGTCTCTTACCAAGCTTACAGGAAACTCGAAATTCTCATGGACCAAAGAAGCAAAAAAAAGCCTTTTAGACCTTGAAATTAGAATTCACCACTGCTCGAATTCTAGTCCATCCTGATTCTAGCAAGCCCTTCTTCCTAGAGACAGATGCATTACACTTCGCCATAGGGACCATTCTATCCCAATATGGAGATGATGGACACCTACATCCGATTGCATATCATTCAAGGAAATTTTTCCCTCCAGAGATTAATCATGAAATCCATGATGAAAGAACTTCTTGCCATAGTAGACACATTTGATACCTGGCATCACCATCTAGAAGGAGCAGCTCACAGAGTTACTGTGTATACAGATCACAAGAACTTGGAGTATTTTATGACCACCCGCATCCTCAATAGAAGGCAATCTCCATGGAGTAACTTTCTATCCAGGTTGGACTTTATCATCACCTACTGTCTAGGACATCAACAATGTCAGTAAGATGCCTTGTTTAGAAGATCTTACCTTGCACCAAAGAAGGGTGAAGAGGCCTTTGATCAACAAGAGAGTGTATTACTCAAGCCTGAACATCTCCAGTTAGCAGCAATCTCTTCAGCCCATCATGAAGATTCAGCCTTGAAGCATTTGATCCGTGATAATCTACCACAAGATGATTTGTTTTGTAATGTTAAGCAAAAAAATCAAGAAAAAAAAGTCCGAGAAGTAAATGAATATTAGGAAAAGGACGGGTTACTATTCTATAAGAACCTATTGTATGTCCCTCCATCAGATAAGTATGATGCCATTCTTGTTATTGTGGATAGATTTAAAAAGATGGCACACTTCATTCCAACTACAAAGGCAATCACAGGTGCCGCCACTGCTAGACTTTTTTTCATATACATCTTGAGGCTTCATGGATTGCCTGATGATATTGTCAGTGATCGAGGTCCACAGTTCATATCCAGCTTTTGGAACAGTCTTTATAAGCTCCTTGGTGTTCAAGTTAAACTATCTATAGCAAATCATCCATAGAATGATGGACAAACAAAACGGGTGAATTAAGTCCTAGAGCAATATCTCCGTTGCACTAGCAAATATCACCAAAATGATTGGTTTGAGTTGTTCCCCTTTGCAGAGTTTGCCTATAACAATAGTGTTCATGCATCTACGAAGCAAACTCTCTTCTTTGCAAACTATGAACAACATCCAAGGATGGATATACAACTCTCAAATCATGTCAAGAACCCAGCTACTAGAGACAAGGCCCAGTACCTGATGGACATTCACAAGGAACTCAAGGAAGAGATCCATAAAGCTCAAGAACAATATAAGTACTATGTCGATCAACATCGTGTCCAGAATCCATCGTATCAAATTGGGGATAAAGTATGGTTACTTAGAAATAATTTGCAAACTTCAAGGCCTTGTGCAAAGTTAGATCATCAAAGATTTGGTCCATTTACCATCTTGGCCAAGATTAATCCACACTACAATATATCGAGGGTATACCGAGGCTTTTACCGAGGAAATTGAATGGGTGCATTTTGCTCGCGACATCGGTGTTGCAGTTGGTATAGGGGTCGGAACTGAAGCGCCAGTATATGTGTCGGTATGGGCATCGGTATGAGCGTCGGTACTTTGGACGCTCATACCCGTGCTCATACCGGTGACCATGCTGGGAGTACCGATGCTTATATCGGTGACCTATTGGGGGTACGGTCGCTTATACTGACGACCAAATAAGCAAAATTCTTTTTGGGCAGAGTGTGTTGTCTTTTGCTATAGCAACATTACCATGATGTTGTTTAGCAAAAGACAATACACTTTGCCCGAGAAAACCAAGTACATGTGATATGTACTCTAATGGCAACCAAAACATGATTTCATATAGCAAAATATTATCGGACACAAAAGAGATGAGCAAAAATGAACAATGAATCATGTACAAAAAAGTTGTATATTCCATAAATGAAGCATGTACAAGAGTGTGGCAAAGCACTTCCATTTAGGAACCGAATACAAAATGTGACAAAGCACTCCCATATAGGAACCGAATACAAAATTATGGTGCACCATTGCCACATATGAGTGTAATACAAAATTGTGGCAAAGCACTACCATACATATGCGCAAGGGAATCAAAACCTTTACATCTACAATCCTGCAACAAAGCATATGCGTAAATTGAGACAAATTGACATGAAATTTATAAACAATAACTAAAAATATAAAACCAAGCTATAAGTTTACCTCATCATAGATTCTCCAATGAAATGATCCTACCACGTCCCTCTAAGTCCTGCAACAGTGCAGCCAATCCATGACGATATCCATAAGCTTCTTCGGTTCACATCGGAGAACGACCCACTGCCAAATCCTAAAATAAATATGCAAAATGTTAGATGAACATACATGATGTGCTTAACACAAAAAAAATCAATAATTAAAATGATACTTACAAACTGGTAGCACATACTGTCATATTCGCCGCTACCTAAATGCGACGTTCTAACCGTATCTAAACGTGTGGCCGCGGCATCTCGCTACTGATGATATCGGTGAGGAGTATGTTGCTGCTCATCCTGAATCGATTCCCACTCTTCAACATCTAACCATACAGACTTTGGTAAGCCTGCTTTGAAAGCATCACGAGCCTCGGACCACCGGCTGATGAGACATCACCTTGCGTGCCATATGCTGAATCCATTGTGAGCTCACAATAGGATGCCCAGGTGCTAGCCGGTACTCTTCATATATCGACTGTGTGATATAATTTTTGGAATCTTTATCTTGTTCGCTCCATTTTAACATGATAGAATGTCCAAACTCTATGGAGCAAAGCTGTCAAATGTGTTTACACATGGACTTTCCGACTGCATCCATGATCGAAGCTCCATCACGTATGCGATATATCTTGGATTCATCATGGTCATGCGCTCCCCAAGGTGTACGTGGAGATCCCATCAGATCCAATGTGGAGATGTTAGGATATATATATATATATATATATATATATATATATATATATATATATATATATATATATATATATATATATATATATATATATATATATCCTAAAAAATCTATAGATTTATTTTTTAGATATTTTCATATATATTTCATTGTATAAAAACTAAAAAATCCTATTTTTAGTATATTTAATTATATATATATATACCCTAAAAATTTAAACGTCTATTGTTTAGATATTTAATTATTTATATTTTTATATTTAGAACTTTCTCTAATATTTCATAAAATGTATATATATATATGTGTGTATGTTTGTATGTATGTCTGTGTGTGTGTAAAAACTCAAAAATCCTATTGTTGGTATATTTAATTATATATATATATATATATATATATATATATATATATATATATATATATATATATATATATATATATATATATATATATATATATATATATATATATATATATAGAAATCCTAAAAATTTAAAGATCTATTTTTTAGATATTTAATTATTTATATTTTATATATTTAGATTTTTCTCTTATATTTCATAAGAATGTATGTATGTATGTGTGTATGTTTGTATGTGTGTGTGTGTGTGTTAAAACTCAAAAATCCTTTTTTTGGTATATTTATATATATATATATATATATATATATATATATATATATATAAACCCTAAAAATTTAAAGATGTATTTTTTATATATTTAATTATTTATATTTTGTATCTTTAGATTTTTCTCTAATATTTCATAAAAATATATGTATGTATGTGTATATGTTTGTATGCATGTGTGTATGCACATATGTGTGTGTATACATATATGAGTGTGTATACACACACACTTTCTCTCTCTATGTCAATCGAAAACAAAACAATCACTTACATCGATGTAATTGTTTGGATCATTGTCATCAAAGTCCACTTAATGTTGTCCTTTATCGAATTCCAAAGACCTGACACCAAAATCTTTTGCAAAACTAAAGAGAAGAGAAATAAGAAAAGCATTTGTGTATGTGTGTATGCGTATGCATGTGTGTATGTGTGTATGCATATGTATGTGTATGTGTGTATGTATATGCATGTGTGTATGCATATGCATTTGCATATGTGTGTATGCATATGCATGTGTATGTGTGTATGCACATATGTATGTATGTATATGCATGTTTGTATGCATATGCATGTGTGTATGTATGTATGTATATGCATATGCATGTGTGTAGGTATGTATGTATATGCATGTGTGTATGTATGTATGCATATGCATGTGTGTATGCATATGCATGTGTATGTGTTTATGCACATATGTGTGTATGTATATGCATGTGTGTATGCATATGCATTTTTGTATGTGTGTATGCATATGCATATGTATGTGTGTATGCATATGCATGTGTATGTGTGTATGCATATGCATGTGTATGTGTGTGTATGTATGCATATGCATGTGTGTATGTGTGTATGCATATGCATGTGTATGTGTGTATGCACATATGTGTGTATGTATATGCATGTGTGTATGCATATGCATGTGTGTATACATATGCATTTGTGTATGTGTGTATGCATATGCATGTGTAACTGAAGAGAAGAGAAATTAAAGAAAAGGGAAAACATAAAGAAAGAGAAAAGAGTGCTACAGTATGTGTGATACTTACCAAAACTTCAGATCTAGAGAAATAGAGAGGTGTGCATAGAGAGAGAGTGTGTGTATGTATATGCATGTGTTGGAATGTATATGCATGTGTTGGAATGTATATGCATGTGTGCATGCATATGCATTTGTGTTTGTGTGTATGCATATGCATGTGTATGTGTGTATGCACACATGTATGTATGTATATGCATTTGTGTATGCATATGCATGTATGTATGTATGTATGTATGTATGTATGTATGTATATGCATATGCATGTGTGTATGTATGTATGTATATGCATGTGTGTATGTATACGTAATTTGTGTGTGTATGTATGTATGCATATGCATGTGTGTATGCACATATGTGTGTATGTATATGCATGTGTGTATGCATATGCATTTGTGTATGTGTGTATGCATATGCATGTGTATGTGTATGTGTGTATGTATATGCATGTGTGTATGCATATGCATGTGTGTATGTATGATGTATATGCATATGAATGTGTATATGTATGTATATGCATGTGTGTATGTATATGCGATTTGTGTGTGTATGTATGCATATGCATGTATGTATGTGTGTATGCATATGCATGTGTATGTGTGTATGCACATATGTGTGTATGTATATGCATGTGTGTATGTGTGTATGCATATGCATGTGTGTTTGTGTGTATGCATATGCATGTGTATGTGTGTATGTACATATGTGTGTATGCACATATGTGTGTATGTATATGCATGTGTGTATGTATATGCATATGTGTGTGTATGTATGCATGTGTGTATGTATATGCATGTGTGTATGCATATGCATGTGCATGTGTGCATGCACATATGTGTGTATGTATATGCATGTGTGTACGTATGCATATGTGTGTGTATGTATGTATGCATATGCATGTGTGTATGCACATATGTGTGTGCATACATATGTGAGTGTGTATTTATATGTATATGTATCTCTCTCTCTCTCTTTATGTTTCTTTAGATCTCTCTCTTTCTTTCATCTCTCTCTCTCTATATGTCAATCAAAAACAAAACAATGACTTACATGGATGTAATTGTTTGGATCATTGTTGTCAAAGTCCACTTAATGTTGTCCTTCATCAAATTCCAAAGACCTGACGTCAAAATCTCTTGCAAAACTAAAGAGAAGAGAAATTAGAAAAGGGAAAACATAAAGAAAGAGAAAAGAGTGATATAGTATGTGCGAAACTTACCAAAACTTCATATCTAGAGAAATAGAGAGGTGTGCGTAGAGAGAGAGAGAGAGTGAGAAATAGAGAGATGTAGCTCGTGCACGCAAACTCGACAGTAGCAGGTTTTGTTTCAAAATGCTCTGAATGTCGAATTTTTGTTCTCTGGTCTGGTTAAAACATTGCATTGGTATGAGCATTGGTATAAGTGTCGGTAAATTACTGGAACCTACCGACGCTTATACCGATGCTCATACCGACGCAGGTTGTACTGATGCATATATTGCCTCCGTGTTTTTTCAAGGGTTTTCAACGGTCATACCGACATCGACGCATGACCATCAGTATAGGCAGCGTCGGTATGCCCCTCATATGTTGTAGTGCCAGTCACTTTCAAACTCCAGCTACCAAGTACCATGAGAATAAACATCCAGTTTTCCATGTATCCATGTTGGAACCATGTTAGATTTCACCATTGATGGGGGAGAGACCTAGTCCTTGATCACCTATTGAGATTGATGATCATGAAGAATTTAAAGTCAAGCATATCCTAGATTCGAGAATAGCCCGAGGAAGATTAGATTACCTTATTCATTGGAAAGGATATGACATCAATGATCGTACTTGGGAACCTAGAGAAAACATTCAGAGAGCACCAATCAAGGTTTGAGAATTCCATAAGAGAAATCCAATGAAGCAGAGACCAGAGAACATGACCGCTCCTCGTGGAACTTGTCTCTTGAGGGGGAGGTGATGTCATGGACAAAGGAAACCATCCTAAATCTCAGATTCCATGTGAATCCTATATCTCATGATTGGTTCAGAACTAGGAGAAACCAATTCATCCATTGCGTTCAGAACGTGCCAAAACCCTAAGATTGACTGTCTTCTTGCTTTATTGTGACATTCAGAGACCATGCTTCGAATTGATGATATCATCGATGATATCATCAATTCGTAACCGCCCTTGGAAAACCTATATAAGGAGGGGTTGGCCACATTCATTCTCAGTCTTGCCAATACCAGTCTTGGGAGCTCAAGTAGTCGTGACTGCCAAGTAAGTACTCTCCAAGTTCTAGTTCCAGTTCTTGTCTTGTTCCTTGTTCCAGTCTTGTCTAGTCTAGTTCTTGGTCATCCTGTCTTGTCCTCTTGTAATCTCATATTACGAGATCCTGTCGAGTTCTTTCTTGTATCTAGTTCATCTCCCATAAGGGAGTTCTTGTAATCCAGATATCTTGTGCCATACTTACGATCCCAGGTTGTGGGATCTCATGTATCATCTCTAGTCCAGTTTTCCATACCTATCGGTCTCAGGTTGTGAGACGTATTGTATTAGTTACGTATTCTTGTATCATTTTCCCTACATGGGTGCTCTTGTAATCAGAAGTGTATCTCTGAAATCTTGCATAGTGTAGTCAGAGAGGACAATCTAGTGCTCCCCTGACGGTTGGTGTTGCTGGCAACTACTGACATAGTTGTTGAGTGTTCACTAGGTACTTGGTGTCAATTCATTTTCCATGGCAAGAACTAGACAGTTGTAATGGTTGGAAGTTGGTACTTGGTTTTTAGAAATTAGCAGGTACTTAGTCTTCAATAGATACTTCGTATTCAACAGGTATTTGATATTGTGTTCATGCATAGGGAGACACACATATATATATGATGTACATGCACATTGTACACATATACCAAGTTTCTTTTATTTCTCATGAAATTAGTTGAGTTCTTTTGTCCACTATTTGTAGGTTGCCCTTGGTTTCATGCTTGTCAAACATCGTTTTCCCTCCCCTCTGTCCACCAAGAAATTTTTGCAGTATGGGCGGAAGCCTTTGCCTACTGTACTGAACCGGCTAAGTGCTGGAGAAGCGCGGTGGAAAGGACTCGAAAAATTCTGATCAGGACTCAAAAGGCGATAAGAGATATCCGAAAAAAAAAGAAGAGAAAGGATGTATCGGAGGCTCTCAAGGCTTGAAGAAGAGGTGAACAAAGGTAACTTACATTGCCAACAAGGTCTTTTGAAAATAAGGGGAAGACTAAGATTAGAGGAGGAGGTTCAAAGGAAAAAAATCTTCAAATATTCCTCAAAGATTGGTGGGCGGGGAAGGCGAACAAACCATCGAAAGAGATGTATAACATCCTCAAAAGGAAACAAGCTAGGGAATCCATCCCCTTATTGGTCGATAATAATGGAACCAAATGCAGCACAGAAGTTGAGAATAGATCTATCATCGTCGAACACTTCACCCATCTTCTTGGGGCCTCAGCTCCTCTTTCCCCACACAGGCGTGACTCCATGGCAACCATCTCAAGGGTTGCCCAATCTAGAATCCCACAGAACATGATTTCTCTACTGGATGCTATCTGAGAATGAAATAATCGAGGTTATTGATGCTCTTCCCAATGGGAAAAGTCCGGGTCATGATGGCCTCACCAATGAGTTTTTCAAGTCCTTCAAACATGTAGTGGCCACCCCACTGCGTGTGTTGTGGCAAGAGGCTCTCTCCTTCGGTGCCCTCCCTGAGTGTCTCAATAATGGCATCATCAAGTTAATCCACAAAAGGGGAGATAAGAACAAAATTGAAAATTGGCGACCGATTACCATGCTCCAAACAGGATACAAGATAATTGCAAAATTTATTGCCAACAGAATCTCTTGTCATTTACAGTCATGGCTTTGTGAAGACCAGAAAGGTTTTATCAAAGGTAGATCTATACTTGAAACAATTGTCGATATTTGGGAAGGCCTTGCGTTTGCTGAGGAGTCTGCACAAGATCTGGTATTCATTAAGATCGACTTCGACAAAGCGTTGTCGGAAAGTTTTCAACCTTTCCATTGATGACCAGAGAAAATGAAAACAACTTTATTGGTGATCTCAAACCTTTTATATCACTGTTAATCAGTTGTGTTGATTAGAATTAACTATTTTGAAAGTGTTTACAGGTGTGAATGATGAAGCAGAACATAAGTTCATATTAGGGTTTACCCTAATTTTACATTTAATGAGTTTTATGTTTAAGATTTATGGGTATTCAACCCTAGGATTTCATAAGTTCATATGACTTTATGTCAGTTAGGATTAATCCAAAGGGTCTCAGAAGATTCTAATGGGTTACTGTTAGGGTTTATGTCAATATCAATGAGTTAAGATAGGGTTCAGAAGGATTTTAATGGGTTATCAGGGATTACCAAAGGGTTTCAAGTGAGTTTTCAAGGGTTTTATTGAAATTTAAGGGTTGAAGTAACATGTATTTAATTAAATTAATGTTTAAAATGAATATTTATGTACTAAAAATTAAAATATGAATTAAAGTAATTAATTTACTCATGTGTGTGCATTTAAATATTAAGGTTCAAATATATTAATTTCTTAACCTAAGCCTAATTTAAATGCATTATTAAATTAAGAAAATTAGGATAATTAAATTAAAATGAAAATAAAGTGGATAATTAATGAGTGGTGTATGTGAGTGGTATTTAAAGAGTGGTGTGAGTTAAGTGTGTAACTAAAGTGGTTAAAGTAAACAATAAAAGATGTGGTAGCTATTTGTGCAAGATAAAAGAATGGATTAGATAATTTATGCATTTAAAGTGCAAAAAGTATGTGGTTAAAAGAATGGAACAAGTGTGTTGTGTGAATAAAGCTAATTTAAAGTGTGGTGAAAGTTTGTGGGTAAAAGTGAGGTTGAGAATTTAAAGCAAGCACAAAAAGGAGTGGTAAGCTCATGACTTCTATGTGTATATATATGTGTATGTGCAAAGAGTTTTCCCTAATGTTTTTTTTTCAGGTAGATTTTCTTCCTCTTTTCTGCTTCGTTTTCCTTCATCTCCATGTCTCTATGTCTGTGCATTTCATCTTAGAGAGAGAGAAAGAGACAATTAGGAGAGAGGGGAAGATAGGACTTCAATCGTGATGACTATGGCGACTCATGCGCTCAGAGGAGTGTAGAGAGTGAGCAGCCGACAGCTTCTGTCAGAGAGGGGCATTGGCTACATGGTAGAAAGGGGCTGTAGAGAGGAGTATAGTGAAAGAGAGAGAGAAAATTCATCTGTTCCTTCCTATAATTCAGGCGGCAATCTGAAAGAGTAGAGAGAACGCAGACACACGGAGCACTATGTTCGCGTGAGAGAGAGAGACTCAGAGTTTTTTTTCCTAATTGTTCTCTTATTTATCTCTCCTCCAGGCTCCTCCAGTGTCCGCGAAGTTATGTGCAACAGCGTACGGAGATAGAGAGATAGAAATTCATTTCCAGAATGAGCAGACAAGATGACAGCTCTGATATGGGCAGAGCAAAAGAAAAAGGAAAAATAATAAATCCTTCTCCCTCCATAGCGCTACGCGCGACAGCGTCGTAGAGAGAGAGAGAGAGAGAGAGAGAGAGAGAGAGAGAGAGAGAGAGAGAGAGAGAGAGTGAGAGAGAGAGAGAGAGAAGGACAGAGAGAGAGAGAGAATGGCAGAGAGAGAGAGAAGGAAAGAACGAGAAAGTGAGAGAGAGATAGGGAGAGAAATAGGGAGTGAGATAGAGAGAGAGAGAGAGAGAGAGAGAGAAGGAAAGAACGAGAAAGTGAGAGAGAGATAGGGAGAGAAATAGGGAGTGAGATAGAGATAGAGAGAGAGAGAGATCCTTACGTATATATATCAAACCCACCTCATATATATGGATTCATGAATGCTTCAGATTAGTATGTATTAGCTTTAGAATTTGTGTGCATTCATTTTCATGACTAATATGGCTGTTTACATCTATCCAATCATGTGTCTTATCTATTTGAACATAAGAACACCGATCTATGTGAATTGATTTATGTGAGATAGAGTATTTGCATGTGTTTCTCCATGCCTCTGTATGCATGAAATAGAGACATATATGTATAAGAACTAGATCCATGAGTGTTAATGAGCATGATGTATGTGTGGTATGAGTAAATGCATGAGTATGAGGATGCATGCACATCTATAAGGTAGATGCATGTGAGCATATGCATGTATGTGTATAAGCATGGGAATGCATATATGTTTGTAAGTGAATGGATAAGCATAGGTATTAATGTGTGCATTATTATGTTATTTTACTTAGGATTAAACATGTGCATGAATGTATGTTTGCATGCATGAACATGTGTATGCTTTAATGTAAGTGAAGTATGTTTTTTATGTTCTTAATGATTTTGTAATATTACTAATACCTAATGTTTTTTTTTCAGAAACATTGAAGATTTAAAGAGCAAGTGAAGTGAAGTGACAGATTGAAGATCCATTTACCTTATATTTTCATTTGTTTAGACATTTATCCTATTACTAAACCCTTACATTTGTATTAGAGTTATTGATTTGAGCCATTAGCTTATCAATTCATTGACTATCTTTTATGAACCTTATCTTTAGGCTTGTATAGGAATTTGAACATTAATCTAGTGTCATTTCATCTTATGTCGCAAGAAGCCTCATCAAGTAGTTCCTTTCTACCTTCATCTACCTTTGAGTCATTATTTCCTAAACCAGTTGAAGTTGAAGAACGAGTAAAAGATAAGATAGTAGAAGAAACTTTGCACGATCCTAGTAGAACTTTTCATTTACTTTCCATTGTTCCACCTAGCATTGAGAATACTGAAGACCTTTTCCCACCATCTGTAGATAGAGACGACGATAATTTTCAAGACGAGTCAAACAAAACTGAATGCATTAAAGATCACGTAGTTAGTGAAAAACTAATCTTACCTTCTTATTTTTACGTGATAGAAAGATATAGAAACGCTCGTCCTTACGGCTCCTAGTTTTAAAAAATTATTTCTTAATTTAAACTCGAATATATTAGAAATCTATAGTTTTTAATTATCCTAAACTGAACAAGCAACCGAAGCCCTAAGCATACTTAGAAGCACCCTGCGTGCAGTCACACGGTTAGGTTAGCGTGATTCTTTTTAGATGAACGTCAGCCTACCTTCACACCCCTCTACGACAGCTTATGACAAATTGGAATGGGACTTTATTCTCCAATCATTGAAAGACCTTGGATGCAGCCAAAAGTTCACGAAGATGGTTTCAACTCTTCTTGGAAGTGCTTCAACTAGAATAAATATCAATGGTAAGCTCCCTGAGCCCATTCGTTTAAAACGATTAATCAGGCAAGGCTTCCCTCTTGCTCCATTACTCTTTGCTATCACCTCGAATGGACTCAGTTGCCTATTAAAGCATCACATGGATGCTGGCAATCTCAAGGGTCTTTCCCTACCTCTAAATCAAGGCCAAATGATTGCGAGACTCTTTGTCGACGACATGAATGCCTTTGTGCATAACGATATCAACAGCATTGAGGTGTTTTGGTGGTGCCTCGACACCTTTTGTGTGGCATCAGGTTCAAAAATCAACCATGCTAAAACTTCTTTTAGAGAAATCCACGGACCTACACCCCAATTGTTGTTAGATCAAGGGTGTCAAGTTATCCCTAGTGGTCAAATCTTTTACTTTATCTCGTGTTGGAGACCTAAGGAGAAAGACTTGGCCAAAGTGGAAAGAATCTGCAGAAACTTCCTTTGGACTGGGGACCCCAACAGGAGGGGGATTCCCAAAATCAAATGGAAAACTTGCATTAGCCATAGAGACTCAGGGGGATTGGGAATTTTGGATATCGGTGGGTTGGCTGACAAGCTAGCGGCAAAGTGGCTTATCAAGGCCTAGAGCAATAGTGAGTCCTCTTGGGCTAAACTGACCTTCAGAAACATGGAAGACATTACCTTAGTTGGCCATCCTGGTTGGAAGGACTTAGAGATTCTCACGCTGTTGTTCTCCCCCCAGCCGGTGTCCCCTAAAGGCTCTAGCCTCATGTGTTCTTTATGGAAGAGTTGAAACAAGGCCAAACAATTCATCAAAATCAGTGATGAGTGGAAGTGGGCAGCTGGGATAAGACAAAATGACTCTATCTGGTTCCCGATATGTGGCATTAGGGAGGTGGAGTCTTGGAACCTCCAAGCTGGAACAAGGGATTCAAAGAGTGGAAACAACTCTGGAAACAAGAGACCAGCCAGTGGATTAGGTTCGAAGACTTGGACCCGAGACTTAGAGTTACCCTTGAGGAATGGACTCTTCTTCAAGGCAGGTGTTCAACTTGGGACCGCTCAACTACACACCTTCTTTGCGGTCAGGATCTTCCTTGCCTGGAGGGCCTCAAATGGAGCAATGGTATGAAACTATCCAGAATCCCCAACTTCAAAGAGAACTTAGATGTTCATCACACTCTTAACAAGAGATGGTGCCTTTCTTGGACCAAACTTTGATGGGAACTAAAGTTCATGTCTATTTGGCATCCTCTAATTGAGACAAAAAAGTCCGTTCTCATATGGCAGATCTTGCATAAAGGCATCTGGTCCAATGCAAGGGCTAACAAAATCTGTGGCATGCCACCATGGTGCAAGCGTTGCCATCGATGCATCGAAGATTTAGCTCACCTGTTCTTCAATTTCCCCAAGTCCCGTGTTATCTGGCGTCACATGACCCGGGTATTGAGACTCACGAACCAAATCAATTGGCAACAAGTGTTGTTGGGTGAGGCGGTCTGTTGCTCATCAAGATTATGGAATGCCATCAGGGGTGAGACTCTTTGGAAGATCTGGAGGGAGCGTTGTGCTGTCAATTTTGGCCAAACTCCTAAGGAATGGTCAATCGAGAAATCCTGTTTCTTCTAGGTAAAAGAATCTCCCGAGATAAGAGATCTCCACCGCTTAGACATCACTGTATTTATCTCCTCGAAAACAACAAGTTGAAGCCCAAATGGGTCCCACATGAGGGGGATGATAGATTTATCTGCCTCATTTGTAATGCCCTCTAGCTTGCCATAATCCGCCCCTGCATTGTGGGATTTGGGGGGTCCCATGGGCACTAGTCCCATTCACTTGTAACTTATCTTCTCTATTTTAATTAAAATCCTTGAGAATAGGCTAAGACCGAACTTCCTTTTATTAAAAAAAACACTGGTATTGAGTACCCAGCTGAGTGAGCACTACGCAGTGAGTAGCCTTGTTTTGTGATGCTGTCCGCGGACACCTTGGAATTCGGAAAAGCTTCTCCACAGTCACGACTCGATAGTACGCTACGATGTTCTCGATACACAAAATCCATTCTTAAAAAAAAAAAAGAAAGTTCGGCCATGGCCTAATCTCCCGGACTTTAATTAAAATAATGAAGAAAAGTTACAGGTGAATGGGACTAGTGCCCAAGGGACCCCCCCAAATCCCACAAAGCAGGGGACGAGTTCGGTAAGCTAGAGGGCGTTATAAATGAGGCATACAAAACTATCATCTCCTTCATGGGGGACCCATTTGGGTTTCAGCTTGTTATCTACGAGGAGATAAATGCAGTGGTGCCTAAATGGAGGAGATCTCTTGTCTCGGGAGATTCTTTTACCTAGAAGAAACAAGGATTTCTCAATCGACCATTCCTTTGGGGTTTGGCCAAAGTTGATAGCACATCGCTCCCTCCGAATTTTCCAAAGAGTCTCGCCTCTGATGGCATTCCACAGCCTAGAAGAGAAGCCAACCACCTCACCCAACAGCGCCTGTTGCCAATTGATTTGGTACAAGAGATGCAAAATCCGTGTCACATGATGCCAGATAACACGGGATTTGGGGCAATCGAAGAAGAGGTGAACAAGGTCTTCGATGCATCGATGGCACCGCTTGCACCAAGGAGGCATACCACAAATATTGTTGGCCCTTGCGTTGTACCAGATACCTTTATGCAAGATTTGCCACATGAGAACGGATTTCTTGATCTCAATAAGAGGGTGCCAAATCGACATGAACTTAAGTTCCCATCGCAGTTTGGTCCAAAAAAGGCACCACACCTTGTTAAGAGTGTGATGAACATCTAAGTTTTCTTTGAAGTTGGGAATTTTGGGCAATTTCTTACCATTGCTCCATTTGAGGCCCTCTAGGCAAGGAAGATCCTGTCCATAGAGAAGGCGGGTAGTTGAGTTGTCCCACGCTGAACACCTGTTTTGAAGAAGAGTCCATTCTTCGAGAGAAATTCTATGTCTTGGGTCTAAGCCTTGATAAACCACTTTGCCGCTAGCTTGTCAGCTAACCCAATGATATCCAAAATACCCAAGCCCCCCGAGTCTTTTGAGCTAATACAAGTTTCCCACAAAATCCATTCTTGACGAGCATGTGCGTGTTGATTTGATGGTGAGGGAGTACAATAGAGGCTCTTCTAATTATAATACAAGATACGGAAGCAGAAGATGTAATGTCTGTGTGTAGCGAAAGAAATTGGTATGTAATCTTTCCGTAAACAATATCCTGTATTCAGCGAAAAGAAGTCCGTATGCATAATCACTTAGAAGTTAGGAGGGACTGGTCACTGGGGATGGTAAAACTTTCTTTTATCGAAAGAAGAATCAGATAGGATACGAAGGATACCAAAGACAGATGTGTATCTCCGGGATCCACCAGCTTTTTCTCTCCGGAAACACTAGCAACATGGTAGAATATCAGAAGCACTAAGCATGCATGCGCGGAATGAGCTCATCGTCATGCTTTTGCAGGATGGTACTTACAGGCCCAAGTTTTGCTCTGCTTCTGTAAAATGCTTCCCGCTTTCCTCTTTGTTCGTATGAGAGTCTTTTAGCGCCTTCAGTATTGAAGGGTGATACCTGCGCGGTCCCTTCAAAGAGTCGATTGTTTTCTTTTAACTCTCTCGCTCTCTCACCAGTCACTTTCTCATACATATGCACATACACACACTCATACGTACATACTCACACATGAACATACATACAATAGGCTTGAATTTGACGGGCAGGACGATGTTGTGTGATATATAAAAAAGGTAGTCTTTCATCAAGTCGATTACTTTGGCATGGTGTAAAAAACAAAATATATGTATGTATTTAAAAACATGACAAGAAAGTTACTTATCAGGCTGTCGCTAGAGAAAGTTTAAAATATGAAGGGTGAGGCGCTGTTGGGTGAGGCGGTTGGCTGCTGTTGGGTGAGGCGGTTGGCTGCTCATCAACGCTGTGGAATGCCATCAGAGGCGAGACTCTTTGGAAGATTTGGAGGGAGCAATGTGCTGTCAACTTTGGCCAAACACCAAAGGAATGGTCGATTGAGAAATCTTTGTTCTATCTAGGTAAAAGAATCTCCCGAGATAAAAGATCTCCACCATTTAGGCACCACTGTATTTATCTCCTCGTAGATAACAAGCTGAAACCCAAATCCTGCATGAAGGAGATGATAGTTTTGTACGTCTCATTTGTAATGCCCTCTAGCTTATCAAACCTGCCCCTACTTTGTGGGATTTGGGGGTCCCATGGGCACTAGTCTCATTCACATGTAACTTTTCTTCTTTATTTTAATCAGGGAGAATAGACCAAGGTCGAACTTCCTTTTATAAAAAAAAGTTTAAAATATGAATGGGCATGACGAAAAAAAAAGGCATCAATTTTAGGCCCTGCATACATACACGCTACTTATCTCGATGCTGAGTATTATCAGTTAAAACTCCAGCGATTGACCCGCAGAAAGGCTGACCTTAGTTCGATTCACCCTTTCTCGAAGGAAATAGTCTGGCAAAGATTTCTCCCTTTCCGAGAAAGCAGATTACTGTGCGAAAAAGTATTCATTTGGACCTTTAGCTTTACAACATGTACAGAAAGCATGCAGTACTTCTGTTATCTGCATATTTTTCAGAGGCAGGCGTCAAAAATGAACACATTCTCCCAGGGTGATCTGCTTTCTTGGAAAGGAAGAAGTCAATATTGATATAAAGCACATATGGAGCTTAGCTTTTCCTAGTCGTACTCAGCATGGGGATAACCAACATATATTTATTTTGCTCTTTTTATGACGCTCAAATTGATAAAATTTTCAATTGCATAGCTCTACACTCTCCTTGGATACTACTTTCAAATCGCCAATGTATCATTACCAAATCAGCAAATACATGTTCATGTTCCTCGGGATAGTAGAATGGAAATTTACCTGCTTTTGATACAAGGCACAAAAGAGGGTGATGCCTCAGCCTTTGTGCTGCCGTTTTTTACAGCCCAAAATGGCGTATCTCAGATCCATTTCCATCTTCTAGGATTATTGACCCCACTATTCAGCTTGTGCAAGTTCTAGTCATTCTAGCCTATAGGGGTTATAATTTCCAAACAAGTGCTTGCATGTTTGGGGAGGAATGAAAATCTGACTTTGACGATCCGATGACTTAAGATTATATTTACTGCATGCTAGTTCCTCTTGCGTTTTGCTGATGTACCAAAATATTGTTAGATGTTCTATATTTCTATGAATGGATAGAGATCCAAGGTTTTATATGGCCAGCCTGCTAATATATTTGTAATAGATGAAATGGTCCCTGTGCAGATTTATGCACTCAAGAGGCAACAGGCCCCAGAGGCAAAGCATGATAAAAAATTTAAGGTCCAACAGCTCAGCGTGATTGTTGAATCTGCCAACGTGTTTTGGGGGGGGTTTACTATGGTAGAAGAAGAGGTGGATAGTTCCACAGGAGTGGGTCTGATTGAAGTAGTGAGGCAATGGCTTGGAATGAACTTAGAGATTTATGCAATGAGTGGGATATTTGGAAACAATGATAAATGAGAGCAAGCGTCGCCTTCCAGTCTGAGTTCCACTGAAGTTTGAGTAGGCGCAGTACGTATTAACATAGTAATTCCAATATGTTCACATTCAAAGTCCAGATTCGTAATTCATTGCACTGTCCAGGTTCGGAACTATCTTCTTCCACTTATCCTAAGACTGAAGGTATTTTATTTGAAGGAAACAATTGTTTTATCCCAACGTCTTCAGGATATCAGGATGGGCACCTGCAGGAATAGGTCGGGTCAAATGAGAATTGGCCCACCTCCTTAAGTGAGTCCTATAAACAAGATCTTTCCAACACATAAAACCTTAGTACATACATACCTTGACCAAATAATGAGAGATGAATGACAAGATAATAGACAAGAAACAATCTTAAAAGAGCAATATCTGAATGCTTATTACGCACTAAACTAATGCATAATGAAAATGTACAATGTGAATAATGATACAAATCAGAATTTAGGCTAAATGAAAAGCATTCTAGGTATAAAATGTAGACAAAAGTACCTAAGAGTGTGTGTGTAAGAGAATATGTGCAAATTGGAAGTGATGGGTCTGTTTATAAAAGTGTAATAACAAACCCTAGCTGAAATTAGGTCTTCTCTGATGATGAGCAGCAGCTATGTCTCCTCAAATTGTTGAAGTAGGTGTAAACCTAGTACAACAGCAACAATAGGAGAAAACCTGAAAATGAGAGCTATTACTCACAAAAATCAGCAAGGCACACAAGATCTGTGAAGAAGATGATGAGCAACCACCAAGAAAGAACTTCAAATCTGCATATGAATCTCCAAGTACTCCTCCTAGCTCAAAACCCTAGAGCACAAGCATGTAAAAACTTGCAGAATTGCTTGATTAGAGTGTCCATGATGTGCTCTATGTATAGCTTGAAGACTCCCCACAAAAATCTGATCTGAAAAGCATTAAAAAGTGTATGCAAAAATTTTGCCTTCTTTGTCGGAAAAATCAATTTTGCTTTTTATTCTCATCGAATTTGCTTTTGAGCATAGTGTAGAGTAAAAAGTTTCTGTATTAAGCTAAGGACACCATTGGAAGAACCTAGGGCATATTGCATGACTTGCCCAACTTCCTTGGGTGCCATGACTCGCCCAACTTCCCTGGGCACTAGGACTCGCCCAACTTCCTTGGGTGCAAGGACTCGATCAACCTCCTTGGGCACCAACCTCCCTAGGCGCCAAGGCTGTTGGCTTTCTTTGACAAGGAAGGCGGCTGGTAGATTTTTGACATGGTGGCTCAAGGTAGTGGCAGTCAAGGCAAGGCCATGGTTGTCGGGCACCACTACACAAATTCTCTCAATTGCACCTTGGCAATCATAATTGCTCAGACAAAGATAACTGTTGCCTTAACCCTCCATCAGTCTTGTAATAGACTCTTGTAATTTGCGACCCCCCGATTGTCTATTAAAGGGGAGTTCTTCACAGTTCAAGGTTGCATATAGAGGCATGTTAGAGAGAGAGAGAGAGCCAGAATTGAGAGTTAGGCATACTTAGCGAAGAGACTCCATCCTTGTACTCTTACACTCCTTCAGGAAGTCCCTGTTAGTTGGTAGCACTAACACTATGTTAGCATCATTGTGATTTTCTCCACACACTCTCTCTCTCTCTATGTGATTACGAAATAACACTACCTCCTTATCTATTCGGCAACCCTCCACCTTCTCCACTTCATTCTAGGCGACCTTTCTCCTCTCAAATTGGGAGAATCTACATTCTCACCTCTTTTCAAATTGGGTGACTTCTTAACTAGGACAATTCCCACACTGCCCAGCCGGTTGGCAGCTAGGGAGACTCAGGCTCCCCTCTAGTTGGGCGACTCCACTTTCCCAACTAGATTGATAACTTTTATTCAAAACATTATCCTTGCTCAAAGTAGAAGGCAGGGTACTACACAAGTCAATGTGGTAGAGGACCTCTCCCCCTTATTCTAGGATCAACATCAGATTTTCCTCGTTCCGTGGTGGTGGCCATGAAGATGCCGAAAACCATGTGCGGAGATTTCTCTTAACATGGAGACAAAGAGGTCTATAACAAAGATAGGATGCATTCCTTGTCCTGTTTCCATCCACTCTAGAAGGGTTGGGAGACAAGTGGTTTAGATAGTATTCCAATGACCACTTCCAGACATGGGAGGCATTAAAAGCGGAATTTACAAAAACCTTCAGACTAGGTAACTCTACAAAACAAACCATGGACGAATTAGAAAATTTGAATCTATTACATGCAGCAAAATCCTCTTCGAAGCTTATGACAAGGGCAAGATCGTTGGTGGCAAGGCTACCAACCAGGTGATTTCATGATTAAGAATTGGGTGGAAAAGGCTCTTCCCCGAACCACCCAAGAGAAGCTCAGAGAGCTTCTATGACAAGATGCCACTTTAAGAGAATTTGAAGAAGCAGCCACAAGGATAGAGGGTAATGCGAGGATTGGTCTTTGTAGACCTGCTAGGATCGACGATGAGGCAGGTCTACATATGAGGACATAGTGAGCCTTGACAATCGACTTGCTAAAGAAGAAGACAAGGTAAGAGAGCCTAATAATGACTCTATTTTCCCAATTCAAGAAATTCCATGTGATTGGACAAAGGAGAAAAAGCAAGCAATAGGAATTCAGGATAGTCCCACCTTCACAAGAGAAATGTTGATCCAAAGCGAAACATCTAGCGAAATGGTCGATCTAGAACCCATAAAGGAAATCAACATAAGAGGCGAAGAAAACCCAAAGAATCTCTTGTTAACTAAATGGTTGTGGGACTATCCCCTCCTATGTAAAGAGGTAACCTCGTTCATGCATAAATTTAAAGATGTGTTTGCATGGAGATCCAAGGACTTGATGGGAATACCTAGGGAGCTAGGCATGCACACCATTCCTTTGGTATCAAAACCTAGAAGCCTAGACCTATCCGAGGTAATTTTCAAATATATAGGTTAAATCCAAAATATGAAGAAGTAATGAAGGAGATACAAAAAATGGAGGAAGTCTACATCATTGTACTAGTGGAACACTCAGAGGGTCTATCTTCCATGGTCATTGTGCTCGAGGAACAATCCAACAAAATTAATGTTTGCATTGACTTTTGCAACCTGAATAAGATAACTATTCCATATGGGCATCGCACACCTTAATAAGATAACTATTCCATATGGGCATCGCACACCTTTTTTTGAGGAGGTTATTGAAGATATAGCCGGTCATGCACTATACAACTTTTGAATGGCTTTGATGGCTACAGCTAGTTAGAAATTCACCCCGAGGACCAACCCAATACTACCTTCATCATACCTTGGGGAACATACACCATACAGGAAGATGGCTTTCGGGCTCCAAAATGCATCGACAACATTTAACAGGACCATATAGTTCATCTTTAGTAAGTTCCTCCTAAAATTTTTGTGATTTTTTATGAATGATTTTCAGCATTTTCGCACCATTTCAATGGTAAATGTGCTAGATCAATTGAAATAGTTAGAATAAGTGTTCCAATGCTGTAGGGAGGCTGGTTTGAAGTTCAAACCCTACAAGTGCCACTTTTTGGTAAGTTAACGCACACGTATGTATGATTGTATCCCTTGATAAAATGTAGTTTGTTCTCAACGAATGGCACCTTACCTTGATAAGATTGTATAAATTCTAAAACTGCCTAGACCATTGAATGCTAAGAAAATTCAAAGCTCCCTAGGTCATAGAGGATATCATAGACAGTTCATACATATGTATGTTGAGATAGCATGTCCTCTTTCTAGATGGATTAGTAAGAGTTCTCCTTTCCAATGGTCTCTGAAAGAAGATGCGCCTTTACCCATCTCAAGCAAAGATTGGCATCCGTGCTTATTCTCATCTCACCTGATTGATCTACTACTTTTCATGTACATGTAGACGCAAGCTTAACTGCTGTAGGTGCAGTTCTTATGCAACCCAATGAAGCACAAGAATTGGATTACCCCATTCACAATGCGAGTAGGCTTCTTTCAAAAGAAGAAAGGAACTATAGCACCACAGAAAGAGAAGCTCTCTCCATCGTTTTTGCCTTGAAAAATTCAGACATTACCTATTAGGAACTATGTTTACAATCATCACATATCATGAGGCATTGAAGTATCTGCTGAATAGACCCCAAATGGAAGTGTGAGTATGGAGGTGGTTACCTTTGTTCCAAGAATTCACATATCATCAGGCATTGAAATATCTGCTGAATAAATCCCAAGTGTTAGCATGAGTATGGAGGTGGCACCTAAAGGAGTTGGTGATGACTTCCCAAATAGCTACATGTACAAGCTAAATGTCGCACCTGCATGGTATGATGAATTAATCCGGCTCCTAGCAAATGGATAGTTACCTCCACTCTACCCCTTGTGAAAGAAGAAGATACTACTCAAAAGTAAAGATTTCATTTTGGTAAATAATACTCTTTATGAAGGAGGACCGGATGGGATGTATAGAAAGTGTCTTATGCCTCACAAGATTATGAGTGTCCTGGAATTTACACATGGGGGCAAGTCTAGCGGACACTTCTTAGGGCACATCACAACACTTAGGATCCTACAAAGTCGGCTCTGCTGGCCCTACTTATTTAGAGATGCAACCAATTTTGCCAAAGCATGCGACACTTGCCAAAGGTGTGCGATGAAACCTACGAAAGGGAGAAACCAACCACTCAACATCTCCATGGCATGGAAACCCTTCTTGCAGTGGGGGCTAGATTTTGTATGTCCCATCCACCTTGCTGCACATGAAATCAAATGCCAAGTATTTTTTAGTAGCCATTGACTACACCACGAAATGGGCAGTGAAGTAATAGCAAATAAAGTTTGTATTGCAAAAACAATAACATTATTTTTATATGATCACATATTCTGCAGGTTTGGTTGTCCAATTGAAGTCACCACACATGAGGTTTCACACTTCATAAATCAGGTATTGACACTCATTTTCGCCATGTACTGAATCTTCTATAGAAAATAATGTGCCTACTATCCCAGAGCCAATGGCCAGGTAGAAATCAGCGACAAAGTACTCATGTTCCTACTTAGGAAAACTTGCCTGCAGTTTCCCACTACTTGGGAACAAACCTATTTAGGAACATGGGTTTGCAGGACTTCATTTAAAGCTACAATTGGCCACACACCATTCGAGCTAGTGTATGGAGTACATGCAGCTCTGTTTGAGTTTTTGCAAGATTCCTGCAAAACTGGTTGTGGTGGCCCTACTTGTTTAGAGATGCAACTAACTTTGCCAAAGCATGCAACACCTTCCAAAGGTGTGTGAGAAAACCCATGAAACAAAGAAACCAACCACTCAACATCTCCATGGTGTGGCAATCCTTCGAGCGACGAGCATTAGGTCTAGATTTGTGGGTCCCATTCACCTTGCTCCACACGAATCAAACTTGAACTATCTTCTAGTAGCCACTGACTATGCCACAAAATGGGGTGAAGTAATAGCAACTAAAGATTGCATTACAAAAATGATAACATCATTTTTATATGATCATATATTTTGTAAGTTTGGTTGTCCAACTGAAGTCATCACAAATCACAGTTCACACCTCATAATTCATGTAGTTCACACCTCATAATTCATGTACTGACACTCATTTTTGGTGGATATCAAGTCTTTCATAGAAAATCATGTGCCTACTATTCCAGAGCTAGTGACCAAGTAGAAAGCACCAACAAAATTCGGAGAGACCTTTCACTAGGAAGGGTAAAAAATATACAATAAGAGAGTCATTGGGGCCTTTATCCTCAACAACCTCCCACTTAAAGGACCGAGGAGGCTCCTTTAAGCTAAGTAACTCCCATCATTTGTATACGTAGCTTATGTTGTGCCTTGGGTAGACACTTCGTGATAGCTTCTGCAGGATTCTGTGAAGTATTGACCTTGATCAAACTGATCATGCCATTCTCAAACACCTCTTTGATGAAGTGGATTGTCACATCAATATGCTTTGTGCGAGCATGGAACATGGCATTCTTTGCCAATCATATGGCACTCTGGCTATCACATCCAAGAAGAGGTGCCTTTTCAGGCATTCCAAACTCATTGCACAAGAGGGCTAACCAAATGGTTTCTTTGGAAGCCATTGTGTCTGAAATATATCCAGCCTTTGTAGTAGATAGTGCAATTATCCTCTGAAATCTAGAGCACTATGAGATAGCTCCACCTGCAAGGGTGTATACACAACCACTGGTGGACTTGCAAGTGTCCACATAACCTCCCATGTCTGAATCATAGAATCCTTTCAACTCCAATGAACTCTTTCCATAACATAGGCATTTACCTATGGTCCCTTTCAAATATCTCAAGATAGATTGGACTACCTCCCAATGCGCTTTGCCAGAATTAGCCATGAACATGCTAACAACTCCCATTGCATGAGCAATGTCTGGCCGAGTGGAAACCATAGCATACATAAGTGAACCACAAGCTGACGCATATGGAACACTCGTCATGTAGTTGGCTGTATCATCATCATTGGGATAGTCATCCTTGGAAAGCTTAACATGTGGCTGCAATGGCACTCCAAGAGGCTTAGCATGAGCCACATTAAATCTGTCCAGCACCTTTTCAATGTACTTTTCTCGGGATAAATGCAAAGTATGTTGTTGCCTATCCCTTTTTATTTGCATACCAAGAATATGCTCAGCTTCCCCAAGGTCTTTCATTGAGAATGCAGAGTTCAGCTGCTGTTTTAGAGCATTTAGAGTGCTTTTTTTTCTTCCCAGCCAGCAACATATCATCTACACACAAGACAATAATGATTGGGCTGCCATCTTCATCCTTTTTAGTGTACAAACAGTGGTCTGCGTGACTTTCTTTGAACCCATGTTTGAGCATAAATGCATCAAACTTCTTATGCCATTGCCTGGGGGCTTGTTTCAGTCCATATAAACTCCTTTTCAGCTTGCATATGAGATGCTCTTTTTCAGGAATGGCATATCCTTTTGGCTGTTCCATGTACAGCTCTTCATCGAAATCACCATGCAAAAAAGGCTGTTTTAACATCCATTTGGAATAACTCCAAATCTAAGGTAGTTGCGAGAGCGAATCTAACATGGTCATTTTAACAAGTGAGAACACTTCTTGGAAATCAATACCCTCTTTTTGGGCATATCCCTTAACAACCAGACTTGCCTTATACTTGGGTTTGCCCTCAACAGTTTTGATTTTGTATACCCACTTGTTGGGAATGGCCTTCCTACCTTTGGGCAACTCAACCAAGTCCCAAGTATCATTTGCATGCAACACCTTTATCTCTTCCTACATGGCTAACTCCCACTTCTTCTTGTGCTCACATAGCTTTGCCTCTTTATAAGTGAGAGGCTTGCCCTCATATGATAACATAATGTAATGTATAGAGGGGCCAGATCCGTTCATAGGCCTCTTAGGACATGTAGATCTTCTTACCCAATGATCCACATTCTCTGGCATTCTTTGCCAAACATATGGCATGTCAGACATTGGTCTATAGAGACCATTCCATGTGTGTGTGGGACGAGGGCTAGTTAGCATAGCCATAGGCGTAGACTTGAGTCAAGATGGTAGGCCAATAGCTTTTGAAAGTAAGAAGTTAAGTAGTGCACAATGCAATTGGCCGGTGCATGAACAAGAGTTGTATGCAGTGGTGCATGCACTTAAAGTTTGGAGACACTATCATCCTTAGAAAGTTCTCTTCATGATATCTTGGAACACGTGCGTGGTTCTAAGAAAGATGAAGAGCCGCTTGATTTTGATTTGCCAGAGATGGAGGTAGATGCTTCAGATGAGCATCAAACTTCAAAAGTCCTTAAAGATAGCGTCTTAGTTAGAGAAGCTAGATGGCAGCTTAAGGATCTTAAGCCGCAAAGATATCATGGCTCAACTAGCGCTAGAAGTGCTGATGCGGTTGAGCAGTGGCTAAGCAAGTGGGAACAGTGTTTCTGCCTATGTCATATCACTGATGATAGACGCAAGATTCAGAAGGCCACTTATAATCTTATGGACGTCGCACATAGGTGGTGGTGAAAGATAGAGCAGGATAAGAAGGAGCCCACGACATGGGATCAATTCAAAATCGTATTTTATAACAATTTTGTACCACCTGATGAGAGGTCTAGAGCACTAGACACCTGGTTCTTCATCAGCCAAAAGAATCAGTCAGTTCAGGAATACGCAGATAGGTATAGAGAGGTACTTCTTAAAGTACCTGATACCATTCCAGAGTTTCTTCAAATCCACAAGTTTGTTTTGGGACTCGAGAGAAACTATTCGACCTTTAGTGAGAAAGGAGCGGTGTCAATCTTTGGCACAGGCCACAGAGATGGCCTTGGTTTATGAGGATAGCCATAGGAGCATAGGTTCCGAGGGCCAGAGATCCCCATGGACTAGGGTTACCCGACCTTTCCATACTTTGACTCCTGGTTCGGTCAGTGCGCAGCCTTCTAGGGAGGCTAAGCAAGTGCACATGATCCAGACAGTCTCACGAGGAAAGAGAAAAGTGTCTGCTCTGGTTGAGAGGGCATATAACCGATCTATTCTTATCCCTCAGCAGAAAGAGAAGGCAATGAAAGAGGGTTTGTGCTATGGTTGCTTAGGACAGCACCTATATAAGGATTGTCCTAAAAAGAAAAAGATAGAAGCCACCATAGTCATAAATCCGACTCAGGCAGGGGGTGGGAGTGAGGATGAGTTTGAGGATCCCCATCTCCATTATCATCTCCCATAGTGGCCATGACCGTCACTAAAAAGGTTCCGACCGTGCCAGATGCTGTGCTTTCGCCAGTGGCACAGAAAGGATACCGGTTCCCAGATACTGAGCTTATTGTTATGAGAGGAGTCGTGGCAGGACAGCCTGTCAAGGTACTCTTCGACACAGGTTCGACTCATAATGTTATTAGTTCGCGATTAGTCAAGAGATTATGCTTAGATACGGTACAGTCAGATTATACTTATACCGTAGAGTTAGCCGACGAAAAGGGAACTCAAACTTGGGATAGACGAGTAGTTGATCTTCCTATTCAGATCCAGTCCTATGAGGATAGAGTGGATTTTGAGATAGCGAGATTAGCTCGTTTCGACATAGTTCTTAGTAAGAAGTGGCATGCGAGGAAGAAACCCGTCATTGATTTTGCTTCGCATGTGTATCAGTTTGAGCATGAGGGAAGGAGATTACTGATCCGTGGAGAACCAGATCTCCAAGAGACGCGATTGGTGACTGCTACCAAGTTGCTCAAAATTGATTATAAGTATATGTTTTTTCTTTATTTCATGTATTTGTCGTATGTTGAGATGGATGCATGCAGTCATGGAGACTCAAGTTGGAATGCTCCTGCACTTTCAGCTAAAGTGAGAGCATAATTCCAAGAGTTGTTTTTAAAGGAATTACCATCAGGTTTGCCTCCTTACAGGAATATAGAGCATAGAATCGAATTGGTATCATGAGCGAGTCCAACCACTCGGCCACCATTTCGAATGAGTTTGCAGGAGGAAAATGAAGTCCGCAAGGTCGTGGACGAGTATCTTCAAAAAGGGTTGATTAGATCCAGCTATTCACCCTTTTCCGCTCCAGTTCTTCTTGTAAAGAAGAAGGATGGATCTTATAGGATGTGTGTTGATTATCGAGCACTCAATAAGATCACTATTAGACACAGATATCCTATGCCCCGGATTGATGATCTTTTAGATGCTCTAGGTGGAGCCATTGTATTTAGTAAGATAGATTTAAAGAGTGGCTATCATCAGATTAGAGTAAAAGATCATGATGTACATAAGACAGCTTTCAGGACCCGTTTTGGTCATTATGAGTATTTGGTCATGCCCTTTGGTTTGACAAATGCTCGAGCTACATTTATGATGTTAATGAATGATATCTTAAGACCTTTCATAGGAAAGTGTGTTGTTAATTTTGTGGATGATTTGCTAGTGTATAGTAGAACTGTGCATGAGCATGAAAATCATTTAAGGTTTGTGTTGAATATTTTAAAAGAAAATCAGCTGTATGTAAATCCTGAGAAGACACAGTTGTTTCTTCCAAGGATAGAGTATCTAGGGCATGTGATTTCAGCCGATGGGGTTCAGATGGATCCCAAGAAGGTTTCAGTTATTTTATCATGGCCTACTCCTCAGGATGAGGGCCAGTTACGGTCATTCTTAGGACTTTCCGGTTTTTATCAGAAATTCATCTCTTGATATTCATCGATAGCAGCACCTATGATGAACTTGCTTCAAGGCAAAATTCCATTTGCATGGAAGCAAGCAGCAAGAGAGTTTTGATACTCTGAAACAAGCTGTTTCAGAGGCTCCTATACTCAAAGTGGTGGATCCTCAGAAACCATTTGAGTTAGAGACCGATGCTAGCAGCATAGCCATAGGCGCAGTCTTCAGTCAAGATGGCATGCCAATAGCTTTTGAAAGTAAGAAGTTAAGTAGTGCACAACGCATTTGGCCGGTGCATGAACAAGAGTTGTATGCAGTGGTGCATGCACTTAAAGTTTGAAGACACTATCTTTATGGTGCGGACTTTAAGGTATTCACAGATCATCATACACTCAAGTATTTTTGTAGTCAGCCAGATCTTCGAGGCCGACAAGCTCGTTGGGCTGAGCTCATGCAGGAATTTCACATGGAAATCTTGTATAGAAGAGGCAAAGAAAATATAGTAGCTGATGCATTATCTCGTATAATGTATCAAATGAGCTTTACAGTTTTAGAACGCTCATTGCTTCAAGAAATTAAGGAAGCACAGGTGGAAGATCCACATTTATTATAGATAGTTAGAGCCATTAGCAATGACTCTATTTTAGGAGACGGGACAGTTTCAGTTGTTTTTTCTTCTACTAAAGCAAACAAGTCCATTCCGTATTCTAATTTCTCAGAGGAGAATGGAATAGTGAAGCGGAAAGGAAAGGTTTGTGTGCCAAATTCCCGGGATTTGAGAAAGAAAGTCATGCATGATAACCATGATGTTCCCTGTGCAGGACATCCTGGTATTGACAAGACAATACAGCTTGTTCGAAGAACATTTTGGTGGCCTAGATTAGCCAGAGATATCCATACTTATGTTCAACAATGCTTTATGTGTCAAGTCAACAAAGCAGAAAGGGTAAAGACACCAGGTCTTTTACATCCTTTACAAGTTCCACATCATATTTGGGATAGTATATCCATGGACTTCATAGTGGGGTTACCGCGGACCCAAAGAAAGCGGGATACAATCCTAGTTGTGGTAGATAGACTGAGCAAGATGGCTCATTTCATACCCACGCAGGAGACGATAGAAGCTCCACATGTAGCGGAGTTGTTTATCCAGAATATCTTCAGATTGCATGGGTTACCTACATCCATAGTCTCAGATAGGGATGTCAGATTTACAGAACATTTCTGGAAGTTTGTATTTGACAAATTGAAAGTGTCACTAAAAATGAGTAGTGGTGATCATCCACAAACAGATGGTCGGACCGAGAGGGTCAACCAAATTCTAGAGGATATGTTACGGGCATATGTGTCTGAGAGACAGACAGATTGGGATAGTTATTTGCCACTAATAGAGTTTGCTTATAAGAATAGGCCTCACAAGGTGACTGGGATGTCTCCTTTTGAGATGAACTATGGCATGAATCCCACTGCTCCCAGTACCATAGGAATGCCTCGGAAATGTTCTAGTGCTTTCGAGTTCTTAGCGAATCTCCAAGCAAACTTTGAAATAGCTAAAGCCAAGATGTAGCAAGCAGCTCATAGAGCGAAAGAGTATGCTGATAGGAAAAGATCTCCTAGATCCTTTGACGAAGGAGACCGAGTCTTCCTTCAGGTACCGGCTAGATCTACTTCATTGTCCACAGGGAAGTGTAGTAAACTATCACCAAGGTATTGTGGACCTTGGAAGATAGTAAAGAAGTTGAGTGATGTTGCATACCGATTAGAGCTTCCTCCAGATTGCAGAGTCCATCCAGTGTTTCATGTCAGTAAATTAAGAAAGTATATATCTAGGGAGGATAATCTAATAGAGGGTATTGTTTCTTTGCAGGAGACCGATAGATCAGATCATTCTCCATATAGAATACTAGATAGGAGACAGAAACGGTTGAGGAATCGTGTCATCCAAGAGTATCTGGTAGCCTGGAGAGGATTACCATTTACTGACTCTACTTGGGAATCAGCAACTCTAGTTCGCAAGTACTTTCCCTCATTGATCATTGAGGACAATGATCTTTAGAAGGGAGAGAGAGTGTCAGACATTGGTCTATAGAGACCATTCCATGTGTGTGTGGGACAAGGGCTAGTTAGCCAAGGTCCTAAGCTCGGGGGTATATCCTAAGGTATTTGATGGTTAGTGGGGATGAGTGTTGCATGCTGGCCACATGGCGACACTAGAACATTCCAGATCATTGCTATTTTAGATACAAGAGGCTATAAATGGTTGGGAGGAGAGTGGCACACACATCATTCGCATGTCTTCTTTGAGGAAAGCCTCACATGGCACTCTGACTATCACATCCAAAAATAGGTGCCTTTTCAAACAGGACAACCATACTTGGAAAGCTTAACATGTGGCTGCAATGGCACTCCATGAGGCTTAACATCAGCCACATTAAATCTGTCCAGCACCTATTCAATGTACTTCTCTTGGGATAAATGCAAAGTATGCAGCTACCTATCTCTATTTACTCGCATACCAAGTATATGCTCAGCCTCCCCAAGGTCTTTCATTGAGTTTTAGAGTTCAGCTGCTGTTTTAGAACATTTAAAGTGCTCTTCTTCCCAGCCAGCAGCATATCATCTACATACAGCACAAGAATGATTGGGCTGCCATCGTCATCCTTTTTAGTGTACAAACAGTGGTCTGCATGGCTTCATTTAAAACCATGTTTGAGCATAAACGCATGAAACTTCTTCTACCATTGTCTGGGGACTTGTTATCGCATATAAACTCCTTTTTAGCTTGCATACAAGATTCTCTTTTGCAGGAATGTCATATCCTTCTAGCTGTTTCATGTACAACTCTTCATCTAAATCACTGTGCAAGAAGGCTGTTTTAACATCCCTTTGAAATAACTACAAATCCAAGGAAGCTGTGAGAGCAAATAACACACATAGTGTGGTCATTTTAACCACTGAAGAGAACACTTCTTGGAAATCATTGCCCTCTTTTTAGACGTATCCCTTAGCAACGAGTCTTCCCTTACACTTGGGTTTGCCATCCACGTCTTAATTTTGTATACCCACTTGCTGGGAATGGCCTTTCTACCTTTGGGCAACCCAACCAGTTCTCAAGTATCATTTGCATGCAAGGCCTCTATCACTTCCTACATTGCTAACTCCTACTTCTCCTTGTGCTCATATAGTTCTGCCTCTTTATAGTGAAGAGGCCCACCCTCGTCTCATAACATAATGTAATGTACAAAGGGGTTATATCTGTTCATAGGCTGCTTAGGATGTGTAGATCTTCTTACCCAATGATCCATATTATGTGGCAATGGATCTACATCGGGAGGTGCATCAACTTCCTCATTGTTAATAGGCGGCTGTACATCATTTCCAGCCCTGTTTTCAGCATGAATAGGTGGCTGCATATGCCCTTCAGGAGCCTCATTTTGTTGTCCAGCATCATCTGGCTCAATAACCACTCGTTCATTGTCATTTCCAGCCATATGTGGTGCATCTTGAGGGTTCATATCAGATTTAACAGGTGGCTGTACATAGTGAAATTTGACTCTTTTATGGTCATCTTTAGAGGCACAATTGTTTTTGAGCAGCCTTGCCTCATTAAATACAACATCCGGGCTGCATATTACCTTCTTGAGTTGAGGTACCCATATTTTGTAGCCCATTTCACCTTCATCTCCATAACCCATGATGATTCCTTTCATGGACTTTGCATCTAACTTGCTTCTCAACTCAAGCCTTATCTGAAGTTTTTGACATTAGAGGATGTAGAAGCTGTGTTTGCACACTAAGAGATTCAAAATTTCACCGAAAAATGTAAAATTGACTGGCTGCCTATGCACAATCACCTAAGGAAGGTATGGTTGAGAAATTAAGCCCAAAACTGTTCAAAACTTACAAAATCAAATTTTGAAGTTTTCTGCAAAAAGTTCCAGAAAATTCTAACAAGCTGTATTTGCATCAAAACCAACAAATTTGTTGTTTTTCAACCACAAAACACATACGTAGATGCGAAATAGAGTCAATAAGTGCTTGTTTGCACAAAAGCCCCAATTTTTGCAACAATATGACTTGTAAAATCAGAGAATGACCTACCGTAATAAGTTTCTAGTAGGTTTGTACTTCCACAATCCTTATACATTAACTCACTTGAAATGAGAGAGAATTTCTACAACAAAAGGACCTGTAAATGAAAAACAAGCAATGCGGTTACTGAAAATGACCTATGGGAATAATAGAAGCATAATAGAAGAGGTTCTTCGTGATGAAACTCTATGAAAGACTCAAAACTTGCTTTATCTTTGACATGGGCTGAAGTAATCCTCCTAAAAAAACACTTTTATTGCAAAAAATGAAAGTTTTTCGCGACGAAATTCTCCCACATGCAAGAAAATACCTTGAGCTTGATATAGGCTAAAGTAGAAAAACATTTGATGCAACTTTATCATGCTGGGACAGCTCAAAACTCTAGTACCCCTTGAAAGATGCCATGAAGAGCTACGTGGTGGTGAACTCAATTGCTCCAAACGCGAAGGGAGTGGGTTGCTGCTTGAGGAGAGAGGAAATAGAGAGAGAAACTTATGTAGAAATTTGGAGAAGCTGAAGTTGAAGAAGTCCCAATCAAGTTATGAGAGTTTTGGAACCAACTCTTATTGATAAGTGACTTTTAGGTCATTTTGGAATGTTCACACATGGCCAATGACCAAAAGTCATAAAAAATAATGCCCATAACTCCCCAATTTAGGGTCCAAAAAACATACAAAAATATATGCGAGAGCTTTCACTTGGAAGGGTCAACTTATACAAAAGGAGAGTCCTTGTGGCTTCTATGCCCAACATCTTGGAAACAAAAGCACCCTATATTAATGTTGTATAGAGTAAGGATTTTAATAATCAAATGGTTTTCTTTTATACAAATGATGTGTTTCCAAAGGTATTCCAACCTTTTGAGCTGGCAACGAGAGTAGATTGACTCATGGGAAGGCTCCTCTCCTAGTGTGGT